>JAOYSI010023014.1:7734-24403 GCA_025775065.1 Hiodon alosoides | reverse complement strand
GTACAACAGAGTACAACAGAGCATGCCCATCTGTACAACAGAGTACAACAGAGCATGCCCATCTGTACAACAGAGTACAACAGAGCGCTGGGCCTTCCATCTCCATGCCGCTGGGCTCAGGCAGTCACCTGTCAGGTGCAGTCCCAGTGACCACTAGCATCCGAAAAAGAGCCACTGCACGACTGTCAGAGGCTCCTGGCTCCCGAATTCCTCTGGGAAACCCTCCACCTCTATAGCGTTTTCCCAATTTAATTACCTCCCTCCCACCACTAGAGGCCTGGCAGCTATGAAGCACTTTGAATTTCGTTCAATTAAGTTCTCTTCATCTTAAAAAAAATCAACTTAGCTTCTTTACACTAGCGAGTTATATATTTATTACAAACTTTCAAGAAAATACTGCTTGGTAAAACTCATATATATTCATTTGGTTATTCATAAAACACATAGACATTGCATTCGTTACATCATCAGGCAGCCAATTCATGAGTTCAATGACAGAAGAAGTTCCTTTTGTAAAGTTAAGGGTGCTGAAGAGGAAGTGTTGAGATGTACTAGAATCCCTGACAATCTGAATCCCTTTTCATTCATCTCTGCCTCCAGCCAAAACACAATTAAATAAACAGCTTGAGGACAGTCAGCAAGAACTCTTACATGTCTGAGAGACCGCTAACTTGCAGGTGAGGATATATCATAAGGCTATATATGCATACAGACGTGAGAAAATAATCTTTTAAAACCTCAGCTCAGGACAATCCAGTACACCCCAATATTTCTCCCGAAGGGAACAAACTCTTAGGGTAGCACAACTTCTCCTTCCTGCAAACCACATTCTCCTCAACGCTTAAAGTGTCTGGCGCTATATATGACTTGTGACAGCCAAACGGTGGGGATTAATATCACTCAGATGCAAATTAAACTAAGAAATATAGTTAACCTCTTATCGCGCTCACTCTTCCATTGTTGCAAACACCCGACGCTAACAGCCACAGCGTAGCATAACCCAGCCAGACCCTGTACGGGTGGGTGCTCCGCGCACATTCTGCACAGCACCATGCCAGGAGAATTCCCCAAAGGCGATCTCTTACCCTGGAGACGGTCAGCGGCATGTTGAAGTCCTTCCCACCCTGCAACCGGAAGCCCCAGGGGGACGGGCCGCTCAGGGTCACAGTGTAGGTGCTCATTGTCGAAAACCTCCTCTTATTTTTGGTGCACTTTCAGTGATTTGTTTCTCTCCTTCCAACCTCTGGACCAAAATGGGGGTAGGCGACAAGCAGCCACTGAAACAAACAGGAAAAAGATAAGCAACAGTACAAACACAAAAAAGGAAACCAAAAAAAAAAACTTTTCTCCGAAGAGGCTGAGCAGACGATGGTAGGAAAACAAACAGAAAACACAGCGTCTTTCACAGCCCCACCCTTATTAAAGACGTAAAACGAGCGATAGAAACGGACGGAGAGCAAAAGGGAAGAGAGATCTTGCCTGCTCAGATGGGCTGGAGTGACAGCCTAAGAATAGCACCCTTCAACAGAACGGGATGGCACCCTGGCACTTGGGGGGTCCTTATATGGCATGTAAGGTGACACCTAGAATCCCCGGCCTCTGTGATTCACATGGCTAATATAGCCTCTTCTTAGGCCAACAGATTTTTCTGGTCTCCCAACACCGCCCCCCCCCCCCCCCCCAAGGGCAGACCCCTCCTACCAGCGCAACTACAATGGGGGGGGCCAAGGAAACGACTAATAAGCCCTAATTAACAGAAGCGCCTTCTTTAAACTCAAATGCACCCCGGGTCATCGCCGGGAGAAGGTGACGAAGTCCTCGGTGTTACCCTGCAGCCGATCTGAGCAGACCCAAATCCCGCGGGAACATACCTGTCAACGGGCCTGCTGTGCGTAAAATGGGCACAAGACTGAGCAAACCCCGACTGGGGAATAAACATGAACGCGACCAGAGCAAAGCAGACACAGGTAAGTAAAACGGTAAAGTGGTCATCTGCCAGCCCCTCCCCTCCCCGACAAGCCGTTCCCACCCCCACCCCCATCCCCTGATGAACGGAGACCGGGGGGTCGAGCCTATCCCGTGACGCTAACTAAAGAAACAGCCCTTGTTCTGCCGGGGCACCTTTTCCCACCCCGGGACATTCTTGGAGTCCGTCACCGAAACGGACCACAGCGCAACAACTCAGCACCTGACAGGGGTGCGTCATTCACGGCCCAGGAGGCGACGGGCACATTCCTCCCTGACGTCCGACGCCACACGCAGCACTCAGGATAGGGTAACGCCATTTCTCCCACTCCCGAAGCTATGCCGTTTGTTCGGACGCGCCCGCTGACATTTTATCAGCCGAGTTCAACGACGTCATCAGTGTCGGTCTCGTGGGCCAGTTCCTGAGTTTCTAACCTTAAAAAGAAAAAACGAACCCCGACAGTGGGAAGGAGCATGAGACTAAACAGAAGCCCTCTGAGCTCCCAGGCCAGACGGCTCTGGAAATAGCCGTGCCTGATTGCGGCGCTGACGGCAGGCTAGCTCTCAGCAGAGATAAGGGCCCACTCTCGGGCACTACAGCCTTGCCAGAAGCCAGCAGCCGGGGATAATAATCATTAATGAGAAAAAAATTTGGATCCTAATTTGGGAAATGTCAGCCTTCAGCTAAGTATAGCCCTCTTTATCAATGGAGAAGCACAATGGAAATAACGGCGGATACGCAGGGAATGCTGGGAGATGCTACTGACTATCGGATTATAGGTTTATGGCACGGTTGTAGCACAATCGTAGAAAAAACTTAACGTAAAATCAAGGGAGAACGAATGTTCCATGAATGCAATTTAAAAACATAATTATATCATTAGAATTGTATCAAGCAATCCTGCTTTATAACTGCAAAACACTGGATCAAAGAGACAATTGACTGGGAGATTCCACCAATCGCCAATGCGGTAGGAGTCCCTGCACCTTCAGGCGTTACCCTGCTAATCTGTTCGCAGTGACCCCAACGTGGCGTTCGCCAGTAGACCTCCGTGTAGAGGTAGGAAGATGATGTGGCTTCAGCTCTCAGTTCTATGACAATTTTAAATGAACGATGTTACATAGTGGCAGTAACTCCACCCCAGGGGCTCCTCTGGCCCACCCACCAGCTGATCTAGACTAACATGCTACAGGACCAGCGCCCACGGGAGGAGAGGCCATCCCCTCACCCACTGCTAGCCCGCAGGTGCCCTGGAATCCCAGCCTGACTTACTCGGGGGACTCCCAGACTGCAGTAATATGATCCAGCTTTGAGCCTGCGAATCAGAATCGCTGCACCTTCGCTTGGGTCAAGGGCCTTCACAGACTGAGCCACACGGGAGCCCCGAGCATCAGGTCTGTCGCTCAACTCTCAGAAGCACGCCTTGCACGCCCCAAACACTGACAACAGAGGTCACAACAGAGGTCAGAGATGTGAACTTTACAGCTAAAGGGCAAAGAGAGGAAGCTGACTCACATTTTTAAATAGCCAACAAAAACATGACCGTACACTGTGCGATTTAAATACAATATCACCCATTCCTGTGCCTTTTTCACAGGTATTGAGTTACCGCCGTAGATATCAGTGCACCTTTAGTTAATCACTGGTGCCTAAGAATCAATGCCATTAGCAGTCAACGCATGTTAAACGGATTCAGCTAAATCTCTTAATGTACAATAAGTAAGCTGTATCAAATTACAGTCACATTTATATTTTTTTAATTATACATAGCCTTTGTTTGTTTGTTTTTTAAACACGACCCTCTAACTTGTTCATTTATCTACACATTTCTTAGATATTAGCTAAATAAATAGGCTAAAAACCAATCCACCTTTTCTTCTTAAAATGATTAAGATTAATTATTCATCAGCTGTCACAAACTTAATTTACAGAATTTTACACTAAATCCTTAAAAAGGTTTCATTTCAGAAAATGAGACATATCTACTAAAAATTTTACTCACACCTAATTTAATCCCACCCCTTTCACCCTTTTAGCTTTTCCCCTACACATCATATAGACCTCCCACTATGTGGAAATGACTCGCTGAATGTCTCTCACAGGACATTTCTTGGCCCTCTTCCGAGAATCCATTACACATGGAAGCACTCGAAAATCCTTCCGGGAAACATTTAAGAAAACAAGCTTTCATGGCGATATCCAGTGTGGTTTAGTGTCACTGAATGGCAGCCGACACAGTTAAGGCTTTGTCCTGGCTCCAGTCCATCTGTCCACCCCTCTGCCCCCCCCCTCCAGCCCAGCGTCCAGCCCAGCGTCCAGCTGCGGATGGGGCCAATCGGAAGACCACTATGAAGCCCCCCACAGACCGCCAGTTCTCACCTGTCCAACCACTAGTGAACTAGCCAAGCTTAAATGTCCCATTTTTCAGAGTGATAGATAGATAGATAGATAGATAGATAGATAGATAGATAGATAGATAGATAGATAGATAGATAGATAGATACTATATTTATCTCCACAGGGAAATTGCAGATCCAGTAGATTACCTCCACTATTTCTGTCCCATTTGTCCAGTTTACTGGGGGTTTTTTTTCTCTCTCATTCAAACTACTCTTGAAAAATACCTTCTGTTCAGCACTTTTTGAGGAAGCAATTGCACTAATGTGCTAAAACAAGCACAAGCAAGTTCCACCGACTGAAAAGAAAAAAGAGTAAAACAGCCATGTGGAGTTTGCTTTTGTGCAACAGACAGACCGAGCGTCTCTAAGGACAGGCAGTAAGGCTTCTAAACTTCTGTCAATTGTCAGCGTTTTTGACATGCCTCCTTGCCATGCTGAATACCAAAGCGCGCTTTGATCTGACTGGTTCAATCCAGTGGGTATTACGAGTGGATTCAGCCTATGCCAGGGGCTGCTATGATTCTGGTGAATTTGTGCCTCTTGGGAGATTCTTTCTTAGACAATTAAGTCTAGACAAAAAGAGTTGCAGGATTTACTATCGAGGCTCTTATACCTCTATTATCTACTATACCACTTCTACTCAAGGAAAAAGTAGACAAAATTCTGCATAAAAGTCCTCAATATTTTCCCACACATTAACAATGCAAGGGATAATTACATATTCGTCCACAAATATCCATGTGATATGTATGTTTCTGAGGGACTTGAAATCCAGCTTGACTGCTTGTACCCAATGTGAGTCTGGGGTGAGCCCCCTTACACTTTGGCAAACACCATGAGCGGTGTTGAGCAGATCCAACAGGAATCTGGGAAGAGAGCTCCAATGCCCAGGAAGACTGGGCGATGAAGTCACCAGCGGCACCGGTGTGGAGTTACAAGGGGTGGAAGGCATGCAGGTTTGTGGGGAGTTCTGATATCTCCAGAGAGAGAGAGATTAAGGCCGTTTAGAGCTGGGTCAAAGAGCTCACGGTGCCCGACAGTCCCCAATAAAACCCAAACGATATCTAATGCTAATGCTGTAGAGACTGCCAAGCTATCTTATCTTACCCCTCGCATGTTAATGTCAGTGATGCGCATCGGTAACTGACACCCCTGAGTGTAGCCTGGATGTTTTAAGCCAGAGCCCCCAGCAGGTGAGTTCCACTGCTGTCAAACTGGCACTAAAATCCGAAATAAAAAAACGTGACGCGCCACAGGAATCAGGAGTAGATCCCTTCAGCTGTCGTCCACAATAGCGTTGGCTTTGCAGATAAATTAACCATGACAAACATCCGCTGCACAGTGAGCTCAGAGTGAGGAGAAACAGAACGCCCAGGAGGGAAAGGTATCAACACCATTACTCACACAGCTTCTGTCTGTCTGGGACTTCTCATGCCTGGAATACGTGCACAGTTCTCTTAACAGGTACGTTTGAAGATCTGTGAGACCATTTGACATCAGACGGAGATGCTTTGTAAACAAACTGCTCAGAACAGTCTCGGGATTAGTAATTTAATTGAACTACACGTCGGCAGTTTTTCTTTCAATGCAAGTGTTTGTAGCTTGAGTTACTGTCAATATGATGTCCTTAGTTTGAACATAGTCCTCATATCACCATATGACGGTACATGAGAAATCAACTCTCCATTGAAATGATTACCACGCGATCACAGACCAATCACTAAGCTGTGAAAGATGGACATCCTAATGTCAAAATCATGACACAATCATGGAAATAAACGGCACCGGCCTACAACCAGTTAAGGTGCCAAAGTTGTTGTCAAACACCTGTAAAAACAATCATGCAAATGAGGAAACGTCAAAGTAAATGTGCACAATTGCTGCTGAAAATAGACAATGGGTTTGTGGAGTTTAAGAGGCACATGGAAAGCTACAAACTTAAGCCCTGTGCTATTCCTCCAACAACAGACAATCAGTATCAAGATCATATTTTCACAAAATAACCCCTACTGCTATGTCAATTTGTACTCACTTACATAAACTTATAGAATTTGGCAAACATTAGTCAAATACTCTGCACATCGAGGCCCGGTTCGAAAGGACGTCATGTAGCCTATCAATTTAAAATATTTAAAAGGTATTCTGTTTCCTCCCTCAGGCCAGTGTTCTTAGGGGTAACTTTAAATTGGACAGAAATGCCCGTGCCACCGTTATCCTCCACGTTACTCAAACGCACCCACGAAGCCGCTGTAGCACTGTTCCAGTCCTGTTGCCTCTTCGCTTTCACTAAAGTTGGTGATCTCAGCACAGCAAAGCATCTAGCTAGCTAACACATGAATGAATAGCTGACCGTATTTTAATAAGCCGCACTAACCGGCTCACTAATGCGAATTCCCAGCTGGTACTTTCCAAAAGAAAAAGGTAAAACACCAGAGCCGATTACAACCCCGCATGCAAGAGAAGAGCAGATGCTGGTTACTTTTATATAGTTGCGCCTTGGACTCTATTTCCCCCCAATCGTGAATACCGTGCACTTAATCGGTTGCATTCACTGTTTTCTGTATAGAACTAGAACGAATTAAGTTTAAGAGAGCACTCAAAGTTTCCAGTGATATTTAATTCATAGCGAGCGCCTGCTCACGCTGACAACTGTACTACCTGCTCTTGATATTTGCAGATTTCCTCCTGTCCCTTCTGTGTCGCGCGATGTCACTCGGGCTGCCTTTATCCGATCCCTGGGACCTCGGGTTACGTCAGCTCAAGGGAGAGAGGGGGTAGGCGAGGGATTTTCATTAATGTGGAATCATTAAAGCGACAGTCGACTATTGTATAAAAATTGTTCGGTTTAGTATTTTTATCCAGATTAATCATAATTAATTATTATTAATTTGTGTCAGAACTGGCAACAGTTCTGTCCTTGTGATCAACTATAGTACCCACCCATTCGCTAACTTAGATTTCTGTATCCATTAGTTCGGATTATCTGGAATAGAAGATTCCTATAGGTGGGCCACGCAGACATGGGACACATTTATTTCTATTATTACGTTTTTACGGGTTTTTTACATGGGTGATTCAGATGGGAATCTGTACTGCGCGCGGCCTGGTTTAAAATACTTTAGCGTTATTTGGACCGACGACGTTATGCCGACTATGCCTTCAGGTCCATGCTGTTCTGCAAATGCGAGTCATTAACCTGATCCCAAATAAGCATGGAAGTGTGAGATTCGAATTTACTAATGTCAAAACGATTTCTCGTGATTACTATCCACGAAACTGTGCCGTACCATTTGAATATCACCGCTTTAGGTTATGTTAGGTTATCCGCACGCATCAGTAAGCTAATGTAATACGACATGCTTATATAGCAGCATGTAATTTAACAAAATAAATATATATTGAACTGAGTAAATATATGAGTGTTTGTATAAAATATAACAGTATATTCCGTTTTGTTCCATGTTTGAAACAGGGCAACACATAAACCGTATTGGGCAAATTCAGTGTTAGACCAGGATCCATTTAAGCCACCCCCCTCGTGGCGATACTGGATTTTAGGAAACGAAGCGAAGTCTCTCTCTCTCTCTCTCTCTCTCTCTCTCTCTCTCTCTCTCTCTCTCTCTCTCTCTCTCTCGCTCGCTCTCTCTCTCTCTCTCTCTCTCTCTCTCTCTCTCTCTCTCTCTCTCTCTCTCTCTCTCTCTCTCTCTCTCTCTCTCGTAGAAATTTCTGTATTATACATACCTGCTTCTGTCACGTGACTCTAATCCAAAACTGATAACACCAACCTGGGTTTTATGGGCGTGTCTCAGAAAAGAAGTGGATGCCAAGACCGGCATGCGCCAGATCCTTTTGAGTTTTAATCCTTTATTAAAATTACCCCTACATCACACTTCTTTATGCTGGAAAAAAAAAAATTTTTCTTCTGAGAATGATGCACATTTATACATATGAGACTTACCTCTCAAAACCCAAAACTCCTGTAGCTAAGACCGAATCCTCCTCCCATCTTCACCCTCAACCCCTGAAACCTGTCAGAACCTTAAACCTGTTATCTTAAAATCGAACCATGTGTATCATCGTCAAGGTGCACTGCATGCTGCAGACTGTACATGATGGCCATACACCCTACAGAAGTCTTTCTGGTTAAGGCCCCCCTTCTCAATTACTCACCCTGGTCCTCATGTACAGTTCACCTGGTTTCTATGCAGATTCCAAGCCTAAGATATCACTTTTAAACATCCAGAGAAGTAATTAAAATTTTCTGTTGACCAATAAAATTATCAAGAATTCAAGACCTATAAAGTAAAGTGTAAATATAATATTTATGAATGAAGCAATATTATTGTCCAAAGTCTCCTTTATTCTTTGGAATCTCTGATCCAAATAATTACGGGGACAATTTTTTTGTTTTCTGGTGGTCTTAAATGCAGCAATTCACCAGAAGAGGGCAACCAGATCTGATATAAGTCTCATGCAGATACAAAACAAAACACGATTGGAGTCAAATGCCATCGTCTGTTTAATAGCTGTTGCCGGCTATTAAAGTAGGGCAACAGCAGCAGATTTATTTATCTTTACTTTTATGAAGTGTCTTATTAAGGACTGGGATGAGGCAAGCAAAAGTGCCACCAATTCAAAACCAGAAAATTCATCCTCATGATGGAATTTTATTCCTCCATTAAGAGTTTTGTTTTACCATCAGATATTACGGAGGACCTATAACGAAACAAGAAAACGAAAGTAAATATTGAAATTGGCTTACGTTAATACACGAGACGGTCGCGGCATGGCGTTCGTTCCTTTCATGCTCGGGTTGCAACCTCAAAATCTAATCATAAAATCTAAGGATCCTCTAACAGTGGAGGACATTACAGTGTGGCTTGCTAGCTTGATGATCCCTTTTCATGTTTTCTTAATGACTCATCCTTAGATTTTCCCGTAATAACCAAATACTATATTGGGAAAGTAGAGGAGGAAACTTTCAACTTTTCAACCAGTACGGATGAAGAGATGAGAGTAGGCTGACAGGAGAGGAATAAGGGAAGTGATCCTTCAAGACCTCAAAAGCTCATGACCTCAAGACCCCACTACCACTCCCGTGCTGTGTCACAAGGAAGTCACCAGTCTCTAGGAAAGCTGGTGCACAACACACTACTCCCCTGTAACCATAGAGAACATCCTGGGAGAAAATAACCGGTGACGATAACAACCAGATAACGTTCAGCAATATAACTTTACTCAAAAAGAAATTAACAAATAACCATCCAACAAATGTACATATTGGCAATCGTTTCCCACCATTGTTTAGTTTTGATTCATCATATCAACACGTTCTTCACCCATTAGGTTTACAACTCATAGCTTTCTATGATAATTACCATTAAAGCAGGATGAAACAGTGTTGCTTTTGCACAACCAGAATTTTGTTTTCCAATGGGGAGAAAGGATGATGTATTTCAGTGCTGGCATGTGAGAGACAGGAGAAAAAATTTGCACAAAAAAAAGAACAGTTACAGAACGCTAACAGTTCATTATAACACCCAAAGCCATTAACCCACTGCCCTCCTACGACTGCAAGTGTAATTATCTCATTTGTCTGTTTCCTGGATCAGTAGTCACATCAAGTTAGAGCAACCTGGAAAATCTTTCTCATACCAAATACTGGGGAAAAATCGGACTCCCATCAGTGTTAGAGCCATATCCCTGTGTGTGGTTTGCTGAGCTGCAGATTTCTGTGGTTACCATGAAGGTGAACGGGATAAAAACAAAAAACAAAAAAAACAAAACAAAAACGATGTAACCAGATCCTGAAAAAAAACTATTTGTTCTGAATCCAGCTGTGACCACAGATGGGGCTGAAGAAGTTCAGGTTTGGGCTTAGGGTTAGTATAGGCCTTTTTTGTTTTAAATCAAAGCAATACATGGGGGTAGTTCATCCAGCGCATCATCTTTTAATCCAACAGTTCTGCACAAAAGTCTTAAGCACCCTAGCTTTTTTACAAAAATTTGTAAAAAGTCTTTGATGTTTTGTTTTTTTCTTCTGAATTCGTGTGTCAGTAGACAAAACATTTTTTTAGATGTCCAAACATTCATTTTCTGAAAGATGAACAACGAATTCTGCCACAGATGGTATGGTCTCCACAGAGCCCTGATCTCAACATCATCAAGGCTGTCTGTGATTACCTGGACAGACAGAAGCAAGCGAGACAGCATCATATCTGTTGTGCAGTTTAATAAACGCTCAATTTTAATATTACAATATATAATATAATATAACACTCTTCAGTTCTCTTCAGAATCCACCCAAAACAAAGTTTAATTTTATTATTCACAACCGAAGGAACAGGGAGACTGCAATCTAAATCTAGTCCGAGTTAATCACAAAGTACCTTGCAGAAATTTGCATTTTCACATTCAAGAGCACACTTCACTAGACGGTCACTTTCGAAAGTTAAGGAATAAACATTCTAAACAGTCCACAAAGCCAATTTGTGCCAAAGCAGCCGAATTATCAGAAACTACGGTGAACTTTGGCAAGGGAAGAGTACTCTAAGATGCCAGTCAGGCAGTGGTACTTTTTATTTCCGTTGCAAATGCTGCTGGCATATGCTGCTCTTAATTTCCTGAACTAAACAAACGGCTCTGATCGAGTCTGCGCTTGATTCCATTTGGACGCTCCACGTTTTCATTCATGTCACATGACATACACATTTTGTATACGACTACTGCACAAATGGATGTCATTGAAATTTACAAAATAACCCTGCAGAAACGTTCAAAGGATATTCAACATATTTTGCACACAGATAAAGAGGAAACAACACTGAAAAAATAAAACATTCCACATACAATTCAATAGTCAATACACAAGATTTAAAATTTCACTATATATATATATTTTTTTTTTCTTCCCACCCCTAACGGTTATAAACGGACTGAGCACTGACTTCCCTCAACTCTGGGCATGAGGATTAGATTAGTCCCACAGGCATGAAAGAAATACAATAGTTCCACAGCTGCATTTTACAGCAACCCATGTGTCTCTTTTAAAGCACATCTGCTGTTGCCACTAATTACAATGAATAGCTAGCAATGGTCATTTGATTAGGATAACTCCAATGACTGCCCGCTTGACTTGTCTTGAGACAATCGAGATGTACTGGACTCTACCACTTCAGTCAAATGTAGTACGAACTCCATACGTTTTTCTGTGACGGTCACTTCATACCTGCCAATGGCTCTTCTGGGGGAAAACTAAAGCGTTTCCCCCAGCATTTAACAACAGTCAGTATACCGGAGAGCTTGGTATTTTCAGTCAGGTATCCGTTCGATATCACTGCCAATATGGGCCTTTTCTCTCCAGTCAGTGATGTGTTGAACAAATAGCTGTGTTCGGTTTAATCTTGTTTGTTTGTGCATATGATGGTTGTGTTATTGAGGCTGGGAGGCTGGGATAGTCTTTGCAAAGCAGGGTAACCGTGTCTCTTTCAAAAAGGCGGTATCTCTGTGCCTGTGTAAAAACACTGGCCAGGAAAGAACATGTCTACAACAACCACATTACAGATCTGGCAACCAGAAAATGTGTTGTAATAGCTCCTTAAAGATTTGTATTCATTATGTACATAAAAGAGTGTGCCAGAGTGTGTGTAAACAAGAGCCTTCACACACAGATGTGAGGGTCCATGGATTTGTGAGCAGTACAACAGGATATAGACTCCTTCTGGATACCCTGCAGTGGCACCATGGTGACAGACTCCGCCCCCAAGCTGTCACTGACTGCCCTGGAGCCGCGGCCACTGGATCTTAAGGGGGGTGGTGTGGCAGGGCTTGACTCTGAGGTGATGATGATGCTGGGAATCCGCCCAGTGACCCCCCTTAGCACAGCCCCTTCCGTGACATCACCGGCCTATTAAAGTAAAGAACACAGGAAGAAGTTCACAAAAAATTAAGAACAAAATACGGATTTCTACATGGGGGCATTATGGAAGAAAATAATATTGCAGAATAACTGGTCACTAGGGTTTCCGCTCCGGTACCACTGTGTGTCAGGTATTTATTGACAAAATATCACTGCAATAGATTATATTACCATGGTGTAAATTCAATATATTTTACATGCATTTTATTCCTATCTTCACGTTACAACTGTTGCTTGTCTAATTTTCCAATTAGATTTTTCTGATAGGATGTAATGTATGTAAAATACAACTAAACCATTTTAGATCTGAGGAACATGAGCATTCCACTCTCAGATGTTTGTTCCTGCAGGCATTCAATTGCAAACTCATCCACCATGTCATTACTCTCTCGTTGAGCAGGCATTGCAGAGACTGTTGGGACTGAACAGGACGCTCGGATATGTGCCACACTTACAGCTGTAGGGGAGCCGCGGTCGGTTTGGCCCATCTCGACCATGGAGATATCTTCTGCGTCAACCGATGTCTAGGAGGAGCACAATGCGGTTAGAGAGCTCCCCTGCTGAGGATCAGTCCCAGGTGACGTGGAACTGTGTGACACATGACAGGGGCAGTCATCAGCCTCCTGCAGTCATCACCATGTTGTTATTATCACCAATCCATTAATGTGTTTATCACGCAGGTGCCTTATACACTGCGCAGCACTGCAAACTGCATCTCCTAACAGCCGCTGGCTGGTGAGGTCTAAACGTTCAAGTGCAATTTGTGGTTTTGCTTTCTGAAAAATCTATTGCGTGAGACCCGCAGAGTGGTTCTGTATGACAACAAAGCAACATTTGCTGCCACAATGTTGTAGGAATGTCCTGCATCAGCAGTGTAGGTCGCATCTGATAAGGGCAGCTTCTTTATCGGAGCTGAAAAGAGCAGAGTGCAGCAGCCATTCAGTACTGGAGTGTCAGTTTCAAACAGCCACACTCCTGAGTGTCCCTTTGCTGCGTTGGTTTGGAGAAGGGGTGAGATCACGTCATCCCTCAGGCCAGATGGGGCAACATTCCGACAGGAACTACTGGGGGCCACACCAGCTGCCGACAGGAAGTGCGACCCATCTGGATTATCTCCCAGATCACACCAGATTTGGGCAAATAATTAAACCCCAAGGGTAATCACGCGAGAACGTAGCCTGCGCCACCCTGTCCCGAGCTGACGTCTAGCCCAAGATCCAAGTCATTATTTTATTCATGTGATGGAGCAGGGTAAGAATTAGTTTAAGGTGTTCAGTTCCTGGTTCATCGAGGGCTCCTGTTTGAAATATCTTAATTGGGTCACAGTCTGCATCAACTTGGCAGTTGAAAGAAGATTGTATTACTGGGACGCACTGTTGTGGTGGTGGAGATGCAGAATGCAAATAATGAGTCTGTGAGTCCGGCTCAGCCTGGATCTCTGGACGCCTAATACACAACCAGAGTTCTCATGAGCCCCTCCAGCATGTACTGATCCCGCCAAACTCTGTCAGTTAAGATCAAAATATTACAGAAAGGCAGCACATTTAGCGAAGCCTCTGGAAGAAATTCTCATTCGGTGGGCTGGACCATTGGGTAGGCTGGTGGACTAGCTTCCTGTTGACATTGACATGTGTCTGTTCATTCTGATGATGAGGGAACTCATCTATAAATGTTAAGCTTTTATGTCAACTTTTATCTCAAATATATGAAATGGTGAAAAACCAGACATCCTGTATTCAAGTACTCTCACAATGATGAAGATTTTGAAGATTTTGGGAAATAATTTGATAAATTTGATATTTGTTCTCTAATCCTTCTTAACACCAAATGTAATCCAGTAGATTCAGTTCTGTTGAACACTATTCCCAGAAAGTAGACTTTGAAAATAGGATGATAATGACGGCCGTTTCATTCCCAGGGTTAAAATGTATGATGTCCTCATGCCATCTCCCCACCTACCTTCTCGAAGATTCCTGAGTCATGGCTCTTCAGCTTGGCCTTGAAACAGCTCGACGGCTTGAAGTCCGTCGCCTCCACCGTGTCCTGGCCAATTTCACACGAGACCTGCCGGCTGGCCAGCCGCGAGTTGACGCTGGACAGGTCAGCCTCTGTGTCAGTCCAGCCCTGGGGAGGGGTGTGATGACAGAGACAGACAGATACAAAGCAGACGGAAAGCAGTGAGACGATACCGGAGAGGGATGAGTCAGGCTAGTTAATGTGCATTAAAGTCATTTTACATCTCTGAATGTGATTGGATACACTGTGTGTTTAGTTAAAGCCACACTTCAGTACACTGCCTCTCTTGTCTTGTTAACTCCTTCAGATGTTAGCAGTCGCACATCAGCAGACCGAAGGCTGTGGCCGGGCACACGCTGTTGGTCGATGAACGAGGAGAGGCGGGACACAGACAGAGGGAGACATATAGGAGGACGAACAGCGGCACCCACGCACAGACTCGCTGTCGGAAGCCGAGGAGAGGCGGGACTTCCTGCCGTTGAGGAAGTTGCTGCCAATGTCTGAGGTCTGGCTGGTGACGGTGGAGCGCCGTGTGGACGTAAAGCTGTTGGTGAAGCGGTAACGCTGAACACACAGCAGGGCACCTAAGCATGGCACATACTTGGCAATAGCTGACCTAAGAGAGGGAGCACAGATAGCTATCAGCAACACCCTTCATATACATATTTATAAATTTTGAATTGTCACTGAGTTCATTTAGAACAATTGTAGACCCTCTGTCTTTAAGATTAGAATGTACAGTTCATTTTGTGTCTTTGACTAACATTTACTCCTTGGTAATATGATCAGCTGAGTTCATCATTAAGTTAATTAAGTCATGAAGGGCAGAGGTTGCGATTTATTTGAGCTCCTTGACACACCTGCTGTTGATTAATTGATGATGATCCTGATCCTGGTGAGTTTAAATAGCTCCATGAGAACGAGTTTGGAGTACTAAATAAGGAATTAAACAGTTCGCCTGAGGTAGCCCTTTTGGACGACGTTTGGTAAACACATAATCGAGCTGAATTTGAAATGGGTCAATTGCTTCTGCAGAGAGTGCTTTCGTTGGTTGGAAATGGAAATACTCCACACGAAAATCAATTCTTCTTGTAAAAGGTCAGGAGTGACTCAGAGTGACCAGTCTTTTTGTTTATGGGAGCAGTGGTGGCACTCAAATTGCCCAATCATGACCCAGAGTGAACAGGTGGTTTATGACCAGTAACAGCTAGAAAGGATGGTAGAGTACCTGTATTTTGGGTGGGTGATGGCATAGATGATGGGATTGTGGATGGCTGATGCCTTAGCGATCACTGCAGGCACTGAGTTCATGTAGGGCGTGAGTATATTGGCGTACCTGATGAAGAGGGGTGGGGTGGGGGAAAAAAAAGAGTTTAATGGAGACTCTTAGTAAGATCTGCATTTACAAATAATCAGCGGAAGGTTAGCTCCGGAATGTAATGAAGCCATCTAAAGACACACTGTAGTAAAATTGAGGCATTATAGGCATTACATATTTAACATCAAAACATGCTTCAATGGGTAAATGTTACACTTTCACTGTAGTTTAATAATGCTTTTAGAAATTGCAGCAGTAACAAAGGTCGTCATTAAATAAGAGCTATAGTAAACCCCCAAGCCTCCAATTAAATGATTTGCTACTTGTTCACGCTTTCATCTCACCTCGCCTGGACTACTGCAATGCCCTTTCGAGCTGCGCTGCTCGAATCCTTACCCACGCCCCTTCCCACAAGCACATCAAATCCGTTTTTATTCAGCCTCCACTGGCTTCCCATTCGCTCTCGTTTGCTCTCAAGTCCAAAATTCAGGTCCATGCCTTTCAAGCTATCCATGAGAGTGGACCAAAATACTTCAATACTTCAAAATACTCATTCAACATTCCCTCTCAAAGCATTCAAAGTGCAAATCTCTTCAGCAGTCCCATAGCAAACTAAAAGCCATAGGGGGAACAGAGCTTTCAGTTGTGCCGTTCCTCAGCTGAGGAACACACTACCTGTCTCAGTTAGGGACGCCGTGTCTCTTTCTAGCTTTAAAGCACAACTCAAAACCTTTATTTTTGAAGGGGCCTTTAAGGACCTAACCCATTGAGCCGTGTACTATCAACTGTCATGTCTGAGTTGATCCATTTTAATTTTCAATTTTCAGGCGTCCTTGGTCGTGTAACGGTGCGAGGCAGCATGTTTGTGACTGTCAGCGTGCCTGCGAGAACGTTATGTGATTTCCTTGTGCGTGTAACGGCGCGAGGCAGCATGTTTGTGACTGTCAGCGTGCCTGCGAGAACGTTATGTGATTTCCTTGTGCGTGTAACGGCGCGAGGCAGCATGTTTGTGACTGTCAGCGTGCCTGCGAGAACGTTATGTGATTTCCTTG
>JAOYSI010023003.1:11522-24629 GCA_025775065.1 Hiodon alosoides | reverse complement strand
AAGGGCTCGATTTGGTCTGGTGAAAACTGCCTACTCCCCCGTCTCCACCCGTACGCGATAGACATTTCTGAAGGGCTTGATTTGGTCCAGCGTTTTTTCACAATAACAATATTTCCTCTATTACAGTGCTGTGGCTTTGATATGGTCTGACCCTAGTATGTGAACATGATTTATAACGGCAATACTTACTTTCACAGAGCATGCAGAAATCTGGCATGCCACTGAACACCTCAGTGAAGGCAATGTGGATAAAATCGGTAGTTAAATCCCACATATGTCTGCATCTCTGGGCAGGGTTTTGTCTGTGTGGTGGCAGGGGAACTGTGACTTAAACTACCATAAAAACTACCAAACATCTTAATCAATGGCCTCATTATATTCTGACTGTTTTGCAACTCTCTCCTTTGTTGTTGTTTTTTTTTTTTGATCTACCCAGGTCTCATCTCTCTCTTTTGGTGGCTGTCCTCTCCTCAGTGTGATGCCACCTGCTGTGTCACTTAGCTACCCGTCTCCAGCGCCAGAGTTGTTGCTAAGTGCTCCAAGCAATGCCAAAGTTTTTCAGGCAAGGCTTACACTGCAGTCCATGCATCTACTTAAGCTTTTTTAGTGTTTAAAAACATTACATTTTTAAACGAATGAGAGCATGTAACAAGTGTCAGAAGCAGCAAGATTGGGACTGCAATTAGGGAACAACGTGGCGGAGCACTGAGTGGTATTCCTGGGTCTCCTTCATGGACATTGACCCCGCGCTGGTCTAATTTTGCACCATGTCAGTGAATACCAGTGAATTCCAGTGAATCCAGGGTTCCGTCTTCAGCACCTGAGTTGCCACATCGGTGCTACCAGGACACTCTCTTTGATGATTTGGGGGGGGGCTTTGGCAAAGGCAGTCATAAACGGCGTGAGACGGACTTCTGAAAAAATCTTCCAACATGAGTCAAGTTCTTGTTCCTCTCACTGTCACTGTCTTTCCTCTTTCACTGATGTGCGAAAAACTGTCTTCTCTTTCCTCTTTCACTGATGTGCGAAAAACTGTCTTCTCTTTCCTCTTTCACTGATGTGCGAAAACTGTGTCTTTTTCTCTTTCCTCTTTCACTGATGTGCGAAAACTGTCTTTTTCTCTTTCCTCTTTCACTGATGAGTGAAAACTGTATCTTTTCTCTTTCACTGATGTGTGAAAACTGTCTTCTCTTTCCTCTTTCACTGATGTGCGAAAACTGTCTTTTCTCTTTCCTCTTTCACTGATGTGTGAAAACTGTGTCTTTCCTCTTTCACTGATGTGTGAAAACAGTTTCTTTGTCTTTCCTCTTTCACTGATGAGTGAAAACTGTATCTTTCCTCTTTCACTGATGTGCGAAAACTGTGTCTTTTCTCTTTCCTCTTTCACTGATGTGTGAAAACTGTCTTTCCTCTTTCACTGATGTGTGAAAACAGTTTCTTTGTCTTTCCTCTTTCACTGATGAGTGAAAACTGTATCTTTCCTCTTTCACTGATGTGTGAAAACAGTGTCTTTTCTCTTTCCTCTTTCACTGACATGTGAAAACAGTGTCTTTTCTCTTTCCTCTTTCACTGATGTGCGAAAACTGTGTCTTTTCTCTTTCCTCTTTCACTGATGTGTGAAAACAGTGTCTTTTCTCTTTCCTCTTTCACTGACATGTGAAAACAGTGTCTTTTCTCTTTCCTCTTTCACTGACGTGTGAAAACAGTGTCTTTCCTTTTTCACTGATGTGTGAAAACAGTGTCTTTTCTCTTTCCTCTTTCACTGACGTGTGAAAACTGTGTCTTTTCTCTTTCCTCTTTCACTGACGTGTGAAAACTGTGTCTTTTCTCTTTCCTCTTTCACTGACATGTGAAAACTGTGTCTTTTCTCTCCTCTTTCACTGACGTGTGAAAACTGTGTCTTTTCTCTTTCCTCTTTCACTGATGTGTGAAAACAGTGTCTTTTCTCTTTCCTCGTTCACTGATGTGTGAAAACAGTGTCTTTTCTCTTTCCTCTTTCACTGATGTGTGAAAACAGTGTCTTTTCTCTTTCCTCTTTCACTGATGTGCGAAAACTGTGTCTTTCCTCTTTTACTGATGTGTGAAAACTGTGTCTTTTCTCTTTCCTCTTTCACTGATGTGTGAAAACAGTGTCTTTCCTCTTTCACTGATGTGCGAAAACTGTGTGCTTCTACTACAACGTCGCTCTGCTCAGTTTTCCTTCACCAGACGCACAGCCTGCTCCGCCATATGTGAGAAAATTACACTCTTGGCTCCGTTCCTCCGTGTTGGTTGGTCCGATTCCCGAAAATGTCAGATCTGTGTAAAATGAGATCCTTGGCTTTGATAAGCAACATGTTCACTCCTCACGCTCCTTCATCAGAAACAAAGATTCTGACGTCTTATTTACCCAGCGATTGCTGTGTGATTCACATTTTGTTGTAGAGATTAGGAGCCATTAGACACTTTCTTGTTTGTCTACACTTGATGTTTGTGTAATGTTGTTTTTTTTTTACTCCTTCAAGGTTAGTAAGGAATACATTCCTCAATAAATTAGTAGTTTGGTGGACGTTTGATTCGGATACCTCTAGGGACGCACAAACATGATAAAATAAAATGCATCTTCTGCCTGATTATTGAGTCAAATGTGCATTACTTGGTAATTGGATTGTAGTACTTTGTCCGCATAATAGAAACCGGTAAACTGGGATCAGTTTCACTTCGGGGCAGATATTGTCCGCATAATAGAAACCGGTAAACCTGGGATCAGTTTCACTTCAGGGCAGATATTGTCCGCATAATAGAAACCGGTAAACCTGGGATCAGTTTCACTTCAGGGCAGGTTCTTTATCCACTACATCCATCTTTGTGTCTTAAGCATTATTTGAGAACGGGTTCACTGTTTCCCTCGCTGATATGGCCGATGGAATTAACTGAGTCGGTGTCCTGAGAGACGCTCGAACCTGCAGCTGGGTAACTATGGAACATATAACAGTTTAGCTGACCAACTTCTGACATATTTGTGTATTTTGTAAGTACTCGAAAGAAAAAATAGACGCAGTAAATAAATAAATAAATGCCTGGTTACAATTACATTGGCTAAGCTGTCCGACTGGGATTGGGATTTGTAATGCTGCCTAAAAAATGTATTTCTTGTGGAACTGTAAGGGAAAATTTTGAAACTGCTTTTTTGATAAATTATAACTCTGTTTTACTAATACTAACTTAACTACTAACATTACTAACATTGTAAAGAAGGCCTATATAAAGCTGTGCATATGCCATTGTAACTTTGGAAGAGTAGTGGGTAAGACTGCCTTCCCCATTTGCAAATGTAATAAACGCAAATAGTTTGCATTCACACTCAGATTGATGCAGTGGTTCTATTCTGTGAATTGACAGGGTCCGGGACCCATAAACGCTCATCTGTGGGGTCGTGGGGTCTCAAGGGGTTTTTTTCTATTAGGTTGGTACATCTCTGAAATACATGAAACTTGATGACACAATCAACATTGGGTAAATTAACACACAAAACTTAATGTGACTTATTTTAAGACATATCTAAATAAATAAAAAAGGAATATGCATGTGTATACTGGAAATTGCATGTATCGGGGGCACAATGTCATGTACAAACCCAAAGTTCCTCCTGCACTGTTTATGATGAAAGACTGGGACACTCTCTTATCCGAGATCGCCCTCACTGACACCACAGTCGTGTCTCACTGTCCAGAGTCAAGAATGTAGTCGTGAGTACTTTGAACAAGTGGGCAGCTGTGGGCAACAGAGAGGACCAGAGGCCACCCATCGTCCTCGATGATAACGAAGACAAGGGTGGAGGGGACAGTTTGGACATGCTCACCATACAGCTGTGAGCAGATGACGGCCCACTGGCCTTCAGGCCTCCAGACACTCGACGTGTCTGCGTTTGTGTCTCACGCCTAGGTTCTCCTGCAGTCATTAGGTCAGGCTCTCTGTCAAAAATCCAAGACTCGGAATGAACCTCAGTTTCAGCTAAACCAACTTCCAAATCAACTGAACAAAACAAAGAAACAAACAAACAAAGCAGGTTAGCGCATTGCTTCCAAATGTACCAATGACCCCGGCTGAGTACCACTGGTATTCAGCAGGCAAGTTCTGAATGTTAAGGCTGGCCGCTCTTAAAGGGGCAGGACACGGCCTCCCTGCCAGAGTATTTTCAAGATAAATTATAGAGAAGGGTCAGACTTTGTGAATACTATTGACCGTAAATGTATAATCAGTACAAGTTGTGATCCGTCATTTTTATTGGATATAATCAACCTTGACAAAAAAGGGACCAAGGAGAGAGGCAAACCAAAGGCAATTCTGTTCTTAGTGTAATAATAAAATAAGTAACCAGACATGAGCCAGACTGAAAACTGAAGCTAAATTAAATCTCTTCCTATAAATAATTGCCCCTCTTTCCAGAACTCCACCTTACACCACTTTAACCTGTTATCCTTTTCTTTACCCCTTTTTACAACATTATAATGGTAATGACACTAACACAATAATAATGAATACATTTACATTTAACCTACATGATATTTTGCAGCATTAAGAAAAACCTTCTCGCCATACATCTGGGCGACTGATTATTTATGTTGAACCCTTAAATTTATGTTTAAATTAAAATACATTTCTAAAAAGTTAGATTAGGATGTAATTTGAGAACAGTTAACCTCTCACCTGTCTGCCCTGATGCTGAAATTGGTTAGGAACACAGCCCTCCATCTTAACGGTGTAGACAAGGGTGGCTCACAGAGCAGCGGTTGTTGTGGATGTGAATACTGTGTGACTGTGAAAGTTCTGGCCATGTCCTCCACCCTTCCCTTGCCGACTAGTCAGAAGTAAAAAAAAAAAAAACGTATCAGCCGGACTGAACAAATAGCCTGGATTTTAAGTACTTTACTGTCTCCTCGGTTCTGCGGGGCTGCGCTGAAAAGGATTCTATCTTCAAGGTGACACATTTTTTCTTTTTTTTTTGACATGCAAAATCATACTAAAATATAATTGGTGAACTGAGTATACTATGCTCCATGTCACAGTGTTACAAACACAAATAGAAATGGTGTTTGAGAGATGGTTACAACCTGAATGGTGATTGGTTTATACATTTTCTTCCTTCTATCAATCTGAAGTTATCAATCTGAAGTTATCAATCTACCCTCCACTTCCAAGGGCTGTAAATATTAAATACATCAAGCAATGTAGATGGCATGTTGTAGCTGTTTAGACTGAAAAAGCAACAGAGATTTGTCCTTGAACTGGTGAAAATTAGTTTTCAGTCCATGAATAGTAAGACTTGAACAAAGAGTCCCAGAAAGCCCTTGAATGAGTTTCTCATTACACAAAATCATACCAACCATCTGTGACTTGGGTTTTGTCCAGTACAATTAATCTGGTGTGTGTCTAAGACAGAGTCACCAAAGAAGAAGGATTAGTTCTTAATGCCAACAAAAATGCTAGCAGTTAGCATAGTTTTTGGTGATTATGTAAAAACGTGAGTGTCTTTAATTTATGTATATTGTGAAACGAGCAATTAATCAAAACTTAGTCTTGTTTGGCTGCTGTAGAAATAAATGAGTTTAGTTTTTGTGAGAAGCTGGTGATTACTCGGGCTTGTCGCAGATAAGCTTAACTTTCAAAACAAACAATGAGGGATGACCAGTATGACCTCATGATATTAAAATCTTTGGGACACCCAGCTGGTATTTATTTTTATTGCTTTACTTTTATTAAATCTATGCAAATCAACTAGAATAAATTAGTACAGATGGAGGTTGTCATTTTGCAGAATGACTGAGCTGATTTCATGTTTCCTTTTCAAAATGACTCCTTAATCCTTGTATTAAAGATCGTACAAAGCTTAAAAATACATTTTCATTTTGGGTGTCAGATGTCAGGTTTAATTAAAATCTAAATTAAAAAACCAGGGAATCTACAACACACTTTAATTTGAAATTTAACACACTTGGTTGAGACGGATGACTAACCACAGTTACACATAGAATATTGCGTAAGCTTCTTGTTAGCAGGCTCTCCTGAAATTTGTCCAATTTGTCCTTGCTAAACTGATGCTACAGATATATTGAGATCAAGTAGATTAGGCCTAGGACCAAATCAAAATTTTGACAACCCGCTAATCCCATTTAACAAAGTTGTATTTAATAGTGGTTTCTTTTGTTTTTTAAGCATTTCATTTCTTCAACTAATAAAAATGCGATTAAATGGAGTCATGTATACTGCTATTGTCTAGAGACTGTATAACACACACGGGGAGCTGTTTGGTCTTAGTCTGTCAACTGTGAGGGTGAAACGTGTTTCCGGACTCCAGGTGTAACATACGTGTTTCAGCACACAGGACTCCTGACTGGAAATCGAACCCGGTTCCCATCCCCGGCACACACAAGGCAAAACCTCCCAACAAGAGAAACCCTAGCTGAAAGAACCAATGGTACTCTTGTCTTTGACTCCAGGGAGTAATGTGACTGTTCTTAGCAAACTCTCACTACACAGGCATCTTGCAGTCTGGCTGACAGTGATTTATTTTTCATGAGGTCACTGCAGTCTAAAGGAATCTTCCTTCTCTTCCTCTGTTGGTTAGTCTGATTCTGGATTGGTTCGACACAGGAATATCCAAAGATGCAGGCATTAGTGTTTATAATGTTATAAAGTGTTTTTATTATTGGGAGTGGCCTGATACCATGTTATACTGTTAAGATATTTTTTGTTTGTTTGTTTGTTTGTTTTGACGGGATTTAAAACAAAAAAGTGCTTCAGTTATTTATTTATTTTTTTGCGGCAAGGTGCTTAATTTATACTTACAGATTGGAAAAAAAAAAAAAAAACTACTGATGATCCTTGAAAAGGGACAATGTTATGTATGTCATGTTCCTAATCAGAATGGTCAGATAACCAGTTACAATAAAAAAATACATTTCTCAATAGAGTTAATAACGGAGTGCTATTTGCCTTTAGTTTTTCTTTGAAACTCATCCCCAGAAGCTTTACTGACATGAAACTTTGTCAGTAAAGAAGTGAATTGTGACAGGAATCCGACAGGTGAATATTAATACTGAGAGCTGGTAAATTGGCCGAGTGGTTACCGTTGGTTACCGTTGGCACCTCAGGGTGCGCCAGGGTCCTTGCTTTGATTTTGGCTCAGGTCATTGTCTGTGCTTTGAATCTTACGGTCCATAGACTTAGATCTGATGAATTGGAGAGTGTGAAATTGTCCCTATGTGCGGCTGTGTCTGTGTGTCTCCTGCATTCGTCTTAACCTGAATTGGATAGTGGTTACAGAGACTGAATATTAATACTTTTTTTCAAATATATTAATATTTATACACATCATTTTATGGAAAACCTTCATGTGAAATGAAAACAAATGAAATGAAACAAGAGGTTCTTGACCTTCAGAAATCAGGCTTGGCTACAAAGAGATGGCCACACACCTGAAAATGGCCCTCATCACTATTTTGGAGATGAATTAATAAATTAAAAACAGCTGGAGTTGTGATGAACCTGCCTGGAAAAGTTCATTCTGCCTCCACACAGCGAGGAGGATGGTGTGAAGAGGAGAGTCCCCCAGCGAGGACAGAGAACTCTGAAGGATTTGGGGACCTTCTGTATGGAGGACTGGTCTCAAACCCCTTCCCGTCTGTAGTCTTGTTACAGGAGACGCCTCAGTGCTGTTATGACAAAGTAGAGGGTGTGCACAGTGCTAAATGCAGAGTTGCCAATAATTGTATTGTAATACATGCATGTTTTTGATAAAATATATTGTTTTTCTTTAAACAATTTTAACTCATTTAAAGGTAAGACTCAAAGGTTAGACTATTAAGATCCTTAATGTAAGATCCTTGGGCTATCCTAATACGTCTTCAGAATTGGGAATTAGCATCATGCTATTCATAATAATATATGCAACAATTGCCACTTAGCGTAAACGCAGATGAGTAGGAGTTAATCGCTGTCTGACTGGAAGTGCCTGTCGGACAATTTCTGATTATCCAACGAGGGCAGAATGACCTTCAAAGAAATATCGGTGACACTTTCTGCTGTTTTATTTCCGCTTATCGACTGACTAACAAACAAACGGTTTGAAATCTCAGATATTACCCATTGCACTGTCTCAAAACAAGTTGTGAGATATGCTTGTTGGTGTTAGTTATATTAATCATATTTTGGAGCTGTGCTTCTTAGAAATCAGGAAGAGAAGGTCTAAATCTGATGCGTTTAACTTGACATGCGTCATGTAATATTTACCTATGTTGAGTTTTTCTAGCTCTTGAAACTCTTTATCTATTGCTTGACATTTCAGTCAGAGAAAGAATATATGATATCATAAAGGTTTGATTTCCTCTTCTAAAAAAAAAAGTGTACGGTTTTATTATTATTTATTTAAAAAGACCTCTTTTGATATCATGGAGTTGTAAATTCCAACATGAGGAGAAAATAGGCGAAATTCCCTTGGAAAAAAAGAATAGGAGATTTGGACAAGGGCAATGGGGTCGGGAGCCAAGCAACTTACTGATTGTAAATGCAAATAAGATGCAAATAACCAAATATCTGTGTGTGTGAATGTGTGTGCCTCTATTTTGACACTTTGACATGAAGGGGCTGTCTTGCGTCTGTAGGGGGTTAATGATGTGAATTCCATCGATTTTGGGCTTTCTGACAAGTGTTCACTGATTTTCTGTCCCCAGCAGAAATATTGTGCTTGTTAATCCATTTGCCTGAGCACAGGGGGACCCAGGAGGTGTAGGTCAGTGCTAACAAGATGCTAATGAGCACCTGCTAATCAATTTGTGCTTCATCAGTCAATCAATGAAGGCTGCAGATGGCGAGTGTCTGAGCACTGGTGAGCTAAACCGCTAACCGCTAACCACGCCATGAGAAACTGCAGCCCCCGGACCCCGTCTCCGCATTTCCCCTTTCCTCTCCTTCTTCTGTCTTCCATCTCTTTTCTGCAGCTCTGTATTTGCACACCTTTAATTGCTGTGTATTTAACAGGGTATAACATTTTATTTATTTTTTGCTGTGCCACATTACATTTTAGGCTAAGACATGTTCCTACAACAAACGGTACTACATCTGTTTGCCGCATTTTCCAGACAGATTTGAAGTGTTTTCCTGTGGGTTTTTTCCCCCTGTTTTTAAACGTTTTGTTCTGCCTTTCTACAATACGTTCTTCAGCGTAGACGTTTCAATCCTCAAAAGACTAGGTTGTGCTTGTTTTCAGGGCTCCACATTAATCCTGTTTTTAACCTCTCGGAGAATTGATGGCACGTGATCCGTTTTCCCCACAGGAACTGTTCACAGAGAGTGTGGTTTATAAAAAATTACTCAGTTCCCTTAGCTGACAGGAAAGGGAAGGGGAAGGGATCAATTCACCTCAGAGAAATATCTAAACAAAAGAAGAGTCTAGTGACTGCCGGCTGCCCAGTTACTGTAAGCCTCACGTCGTCTGTCTTCCTCCGAGAGAACCGAGTGGGGAAGCTGGGTCTTAATCCCGGCCATGTGAGACTCCATTACTGACACTGTGTGTGTGTGTCTATCAGCGCCAGGTAACACAACCTGTTTAAAAAGTACAGTACTCTAAATGTTTAATGAGTCCAGGATAAAAATAAAACCCATTTTTTGAATAAAACCCACTTCGTCGATGGTTTAACCCATCGTTATCATTGATCATTTGATGAAAACACAGCACTTACACTGCATTAATAAGTATTTACCCCTTGTGCAGGTTTCGTATTTCGTGATTACCTCTGAGAAGCCAACAGTGAGCTTTATAGTTCAATGGCTGAGATCAAAGTAAATGTCAACACCTTTTTGGCAGAGCGGAGAGAAGTCAGATTTAAAAAAAAAGGAAAAACATGCGGAAAACGCTTTTATGGTCAGAAAAGACCCGTGTCACCAGCCCGAGTGACTGGGTTTGGCTTGTCAAAAAGGATGAAAAAAACACCAGAATTAAATTACAAAAAAGAAAGGATTTATTTATAGAACACAAGAAAGACTAGTGAAAGAAATATTCCACGAGTCTCTTCAGCGTCCCCCTTCAAGGTTACAGACTCCCTGGTCCTTATAGGAAAGGATCAATTTCCCATAACTCTCATTTAAAAATACAGCTCACAATTTACAAGAACAAAAACACATGCAAAATATTTTCTCCAGATCACCACACATAAGGATAAAGAAAAAGCAATCATCCTTGAATCAGACAGAAGTCTTTATCACACGGACCATTACAGTGATGTCATTTGTAATATCTAATGACTCAGTGTCCCAATGTTCTTGCCAAGACTGTTTGGTGCGGTTTCTGGATCCCACAGGTGTGTGGAGCGCTAAGTATTTGCTGATGTGAAAGGGAACATTCCTTTGCTCATTAAATGCTTTGGAAGTATCAAACAGTTCTTGTTTCCAAAATGTTCAGACTTTCCATAATATTGTAGGTATGTAGTGATATATTTACATCATATTTCTTTGTTCATATTTATTTAACATAATTTTTTATCTCAAGGTCAAACCATAAGAAGGCCATGTTTTTACAAAAGGGTTTGACTGACATTTCGAAAACTAAAACGTACCTTTTATTTTGGAGCTCTGTATCGCCAAGATGAAGTAAAACAAAACTGATTTAATTTTATCCAAGGACAGAAGCCAATGTGACAGAAAGTTTCAATTTAATCTGACAGCGAGTGCAATTTATTTTATTCTGCTTATATGCCATCCTTTTTAAAACAAAATGTTTCTCACGTCAGTTTACAGCATGTCTTGTCTCTGTAGATCAATAGATTTACATTGTTTATGCCCTTGACAGCATTTTGTGTCCGGAAGGAGACAACTCTGTCCAGGCATCGGAATGTACAGAGACCTTTCATAGTGGTGTCCAGTTCTGCTCTGGTAATAAAGTTCAACAGGGATTCCTACACAGAAGAATTCATTTCGGAACCAAAGCCCTTGGACAGAGCTCGCCTCTCATTTGCATGAAAGTCTTACCTTCATTAGAGAGGAACCTCTCATCACAGACTCCACACTCCAGGGGCCAATCACTAATGATACTTAAACATGTTTGATTTGCTGTGCCTGTGTTGTCTGAAGGCTTTATACTCGAGCAGATGAGAGACAGGAAACCTGCGCGCCCTTGAGTGCTGGAGACTAGATACCGCGTATGGAACTCACGTCTTTCACTGAAATGGATTGAGTTCTTTTACACAAGTGCGTGTACAAGGCATTGCTGGATACATCTGTAGGAAGAGCTATGGGGTTCTAATGCCTCAGCATAAACAAGTCTTCAAGAACTACTCTAAATTAATCCATTCAGAGGTGAAGACAAATCTTCATTATTATTGTTTTTTGAATCAGCAGCAAGATGCAACTTGTCCTGTGGCTGTGTGTTTCCCTTAGCCCCTGAACTGGAATTCAAACGATCCGGTTGCACTAATTCAATTTAGAAACAGGCTCCCATGCGAGTAGCTGTTGGGACAGGAGCAGAACCATTAGTTTGAAGGAAAAAAAGGCTGCCTCATAGCTTCATTAATGCGTGACTAGTTACCTGGTCTCCTCATTACCACGGAAACACGGCTGCTGTCACTCTGCCAGGAACTATGTAAGGAGAGAGATAACCCAGAGCACTGTACCATGCATTCAAATGAAGAGGCGATGTTAGATATTCTTTTTGAAGGGAGATCCACTTGAATATCTTACGAACTGATTTTCTAAGAAGACACCACACATGAATACTTCATTTCAGAAATATTGCTCCAGAAAAGTTTGAGCGTAGGGATTATTTAAATGCCTGGTGACTTGTAGTGTGTACAAGCCAAAAGACTTAATATTCTTGAACTGTAACTCCGTAGCAATCAATCCCTCTGACCTTCTGGGGATGAGCGAGGGTGCTTGCAATTAACTGGATACAAGTCAGTTTTCAAGTTCACCGTTCCCTGCGTGTGCTGCAGTCTCACGGTTGCTAAACAGTAGCGGATTGCTTACGGTATGGGAGTAGCCACCAGGAGTCCGGATAAAAGGTACAAAGGGTTCCTGGATTGCCTTTTATTGACTTTTGTTAAAATAATTCAAATCTGACAAAAAACTTCAATGACTCCTCTTCACAGGTACCCCGCACAGAATTTACTACGACAACCTGGCAAGGGATAAATCAAACAAGACGGAACACAGTTTTCGGGCATCATTCTCACTCTGGCTGCCTGCCCCCCTCCGGCTATTTCTCTCTCTCCGGGCTCTGTCTGGGAGACAACTAAAAAAATTGGTGGTCGTGATTGTTAGTCCCTAGCGGCAACCAGTGCCAATTCCCTGCTATCCCTCACAATCCCGGCAGGCGGACGCGCTTATTCACTTATTGCTCAGGACTGTGTGATACAGCTTGAACTCACCCACTGCTCACAGGTGAGAGAGAGTCAGGTGTCATTGCTAAGAGGTCTCTTTTTAAGGTCATAAACCTGTGAAGCAAAACGATCCTTTCGGTAATCACCTGTTATTCACACGGTTAAAAAAAAAGCACAAAGTTTCATGGGAATCCATGTCAATTCTGGACCTGAAGGGCTTTTTAGAGGCTTCTCGCTCTTCCGTATCCCTTCCAGCCAACGAGCCTGTCCCTGTGACCCGTGAAGCAGAGCCGGCCTTCTCCACTCTGTCAGCGGGCTATCCTTCACTGGCACTCTCTCGCGCTAATGAGGGTCATTTATAATGTATCCATGAGCGCCCCTCTCCCAGGTCTTCTTTATACTCAATTCATCAAGGCACCAAGGAGGTAAAGGGCCACCTTTGAACACCACGCCCGCCAGCTTGATTCCTGCTCCCATCTCTCGCTTCCCCTCTGAACAAGGTGTTCTTTTGGAGCCCTCGCCAGCACACATCCATCGTCCCTCTTCTCATCTAAAGGCCAGCCCGCGTGGCATCTTGCCCCAAAGCCTCTCTGGCTCTCTTTCAGCAGTGTTTTGTGTTCCTCTTCCTCCCGGCGATGAGGAGGAGCGTCCTTCCCAAACACACATGCGCCAGGGCTAGGTCCTCTCCTTTTAGGTGTTTTATTCAAAATTGGACAGGCCAAGCATGTGGAGTCAACCACAGCATGTGGAGTCAACC
>JAOYSI010022992.1:22136-70765 GCA_025775065.1 Hiodon alosoides | reverse complement strand
TAAACAAAAATGTATTTTGTAGGAAAGCTAAGTATTAGCTAACATATAATGTGTAGAAAATGTAAAGAATCTGGCGATGTTTTACAAAGACTATGATCCTACCGGAGAAGTGGCACAAATGAGGGGCTACTCGAACTTGAGCGACCCACGATGCGTTTCCTTCCTTTTCCACCCGAAGTAATAAGTTTGCTGAGTGTTGAGAACTGGAATAATACGTTTTCTGCCTCTGGCCACTGTGATTTCTTCAGACCGAAAAACCGCAGAGTAAATATATCTGACTCATATTTTAAACTGGATTTAATGGAAATACGCGAGAACTGGTACCTTTTTCAGACGCTATGGGATCGTACGTTTGAAAGTAAAAAATTTTGACAAAAAACTAATTCAAAATCGAGGATTATTATTACTTTGAAGCCTACATTCCAAGGGACTAAAATTATGATTGACGTCCTTTATTTCCTATGTCTCATCTCAGTTTCAGGTATGGTTGAAATTAGTTTGTTAAAAATGCCATCGCTTTAAGAACCTCGATAAAAGTTGTATTTATACAGGTAATTTATATTGTAAATAGCCAGTTCATTACTGAGTTGATTTCATTGATTAATTTAATTTCAAGCAAGTTCATTACTTTAGATTTAAAAAAAGAAAAACTATTGAATGAACACGGCACTATATTAAGTTACTGTATATTCTGCTGGCATCTTTTAATATTTAATTTATATTTAAAAATTCACGTATTTCTAATTTGTAACCCAACGTCATTTGTTATCTCTAAATTCAAGTCAATTCTTGCGGACACCCAAGCCTGCATATCTTAGTCAAAATCATTTAAAACATGTGTTTTTGATGTTTTCAGTAAATATTCCATATATTGGTTGAGAGTAGTATCACACTTTTAGTTTCATATAAGTAAATAAGAAATACTTCTGTATTTCCAACTCATCCTCAATATAAAAGTCCAGTTTTGATGTATTGAGGCTGGTTGATTAGTTTGAAATTATATTGAGTTGTATTTCATTGCCTGGGTTTGGGAAAATCGGTCCTTTGTCACATGGGCTATCATCCCTGTTTCCTGCAATTGTTCTGTTTTTGCTCCATCTAGGTCACCCAGAAATATCTGTAATGTGCGACTTTAAGATTTGTGATCACACTGAATGTCAGATCAAAGTCTCTGTTACATACCGCCAAATGTCTTTGTGTCTCACAGGCGCCGTTATGGACTTAACACTGGTCTCCAATACAGAAGCTTCCTCTCTTTCCGATTTCTATCTTTCTTGCATATCTGGGGAGCGTGACGCTGGCATGCATGAACTTCGTATCAGGAAAGACAACAGAATCATCATCATGCCGTCCCCGCCTCAGTACAAGGAGGCCAGGCCAAAAGTCCAGGAGGTCAAAGCCACAGGCTTTGATACCTTGAGCAACAACGGCATCTTCTACTGCCATGCAGTCCAGGGCTCAACAAAGCTTATGACAGTGACCCTTATCAGCAACTATGGGAAAGGTAGCCATTAGCCATGACACACAGAACAAGCAGGGCAGTTTATACAATGACTAGTTCACATAATCTGGTCAAAGATCAGAAACAGATGATTATAATATGATAATTTTATTTAAAATAAATGTATCCTGCACAATGATTTAAACCCATAATTTGATTTAGGAACAAAATTTCTGTTTAGAAGGAGCAATTATTGAGAAGTATGTTTTCTGTGTTAATCCATGTTATAGTGCCGAGTCTGAATACGCATTTCTGTCTCCACACTATCACAAATACAAAGCCGCTGCGTATTTGTGTTGCACGCATTTGTAATGCCACTTCGACAACTTTCAGCATTACCTTAGAATTGCTTTTGTTCTCTTTTCAAGAACACTTTGTCCCAAAGAAGCTCACCATAACGGCCAATGTAGGAGACACTGTGCAACTAGTCATGCATGTCCTCGCTTCCCAGAAGAGAGACATCACATGGAAATTTAACGGTAAGTTAGTCTTGAAAGCTCTCCATTTTCTTGCCAAATTCTGAAGTGTGATTCAATATTTCTTGGTGGCAGTTAAGAAAAACGCTTTAAATGCCTATACACCTTTATTTATTTATAGATATTTGAAAATCCCTAATCGTATGATTACTGACCAGCTGTGTTGTCTTGTGTTGTCGCCCATTGTAGGAAACTACCACTTTATGACACACTGGGGTGAGGTTACCAATAATACAGCAGTCATGACATTGGAGAACTTGACACTGGGTCACGCTGGCTTTTACAGTGCAAGCTACGTGGGAGACAGTCCATTGTACAGCGCCATCATGAGGCTCATCGTCCGAGGTACAGTCACAATCTGGTTTCCTTACTGTTAAAAAAGTAATGTCATACAAAGAACATTTGCCTTTGATGGAGACCGACTCACCTGTTTGTGAATGGTAGCTTGCCCCGATAAGAAATGGGGATCCGACTGTGACCAGGACTGTCCTGAATGCCTGAATGGGGGCATCTGTCATGACAAGGAGGGGGACTGCATCTGTCCACCCGGCTTCATGGGGATGCGCTGTGAGACAGGTGAGGGGCGAGGAGGTTCATTACTCTGTGGCAGTTTGTCAAAACTAAGACAAGAGATTAATATTTGCCTCAAAAGGCAGAATATGTAGAAGCACTATTGCATTTTCAAATATTCTTTAAGCAAAAACAGTTATTCTCAAAGTACTCTTCCACAATATTGTTTTCACTTATTACATAGAATACCCCTCTCTGATGTTAACAGTGGGGCATTAACTTAACAAAATCAGTTTAATTGCATGGCTCAATGCTACAAATGCTTGTTGTACAACTTGTGACTTGATTTTGCAAACTACTGGTCTCAAGCCTAGCTTCTTAACCCCTTCTTAACTTACTTCACAGTGTTGGCAGATTTATCTTTATTATGCTGGATCTTAAAAAAATAAAATAAAAATAACCTCAGGCATAAAACCAGTACATTACGGTCCATACATTTTACAATTATCTAAACATTTCCATTTGCTCACTCTTGAAGCCTGTCGAGGGGGAATGTTTGGGAGGAACTGCCAGGAATCCTGCCGCTCCATGCTGAACTGCAGAGGCCTGACGTTTTGCCTCTCGGATCCTTATGGCTGCACTTGTGCCAGCGGGTGGAGGGGGCCTCGTTGCAATAAATGTAAGTATTCTAAGCTTCTAGCCTTCAAAAAGAATTAAAACATTACTAGCATAAGTCCCATTTCTGTTGAGAACACCCCCTGATTTGATTTGACTTGATTTGAAATTTGGTTTGCCACAAAGTACAGAAAAAAATGGCATTTTCCAGACGGAAAACCAAAAATCATAAGCAGTTGAGAGAACTGCTGGAAAACGGAATTAGAGTTGGCAAAAAAGTGAAAACTGAATGATAAAGTTATTCATTGAAGAGCCGAGTTTGCAGGTGGGTAACATTATATGGTTTATGGCAGTGTTTATAGATCTGTTTGTTCTCTCGTGCAGCTTGTGGGAGGGACATGTATGGAGCTGGCTGTCAGATGAGTTGCAAGTGCAAAAATGGAGGAGTCTGTAACAGTTTCAGTGGCTGTCAGTGCCCCACGGGTTGGCGTGGGCAGCATTGTGAGAAATCAGGTAAACGCTCATGTCTGTGTTTTTGGAGTGAATAACTTTTCACTTTCAGAAAAACAAAAATCACCACCGTCGTCTTTATCTTTTCCCTACTCACAGTGATTATTTCTTTGCCAGATCACGCACCCCAAATCCTGGACATGGCGGACAACCTTGAGTGGAATCTAAACTCCAGCCCAAAGATACTGTGTTCAGCCACAGGCAACCCTCTTCCCAGTCACACTAGCATTGAGCTTCGCAAACTGGACAGCACCATCCTTAAGGTCAGAAGATCATCTTCAGAAAGGATAATTACAAAACACGTTGAGATATGAAAAAGGTTTCTCAGCAATATTTGAAGGGGACACTACTGTCAGTTGACACTATGTTAATTTTGTAGGCCTCTTGCACCACAATGGATTCCAATAAAAGCACAGCCCAGTTTGAGATCCCACGTCTATCCATCGAGCATGGGGGGCTGTGGGAATGCCGTGTCTCCACTAATGGGGGACAGGATTCACGAAAGTTCAACTTGACGGTCAAAGGTAAAAGTGACCTGTTTACTGTGTGAGCCTAGATTTAGTTAAGTGAGGATCAATTCAGTTCTAATTCAGCATTTCTGAGGGAACCTATAAAGGCTCAAAGAGGACAATGGTCAAATGGTTTAGTACCTGACCGGAATAAAAATCTATATACACTGGAGCCATATTGGGGTGATCATATGATGCTATTTTTGCTTCCTTACTCTTACACTTTCTTTATTTGTCCCATCAGAGCCTCCTACCCCCACCAATCCTCCAAAACTGATGGAGAAGTCGAGTAAACAACTAGTAGTCAAACCTGTGGACACCTACAGGGGAGATGGACCCATTGTCTTCACTAAGCTCCTCTATAAACCCATGGAAACTGGAATTTCTTGGTCATCTATTATAGGCAAGTAATCCAAGATACAAGTTAATATTACTCATATTTATTATTATTGATTTATTTGCTTTTATTTGTCCATACCATACAATTTGACCTATTTAAACAACTGGTTGTACAATGTACATCTTGTTGATGAGTAAAATAGTATCGTGAAATTTGAACTGGCAACATATTTATAGCAAGCACAGTACCACAGCCACTATGTCACCTGCTGCTTTTAGATAATTCCTTCAGTTCTTTTATTCACTGAAGAAGAGTAATTACCAATTTTTCAGTACAGTCTTAGTAACTGTTATTTAAGATTCTGTCCTTGCCGCTCTTCAGTTTACAGCAGAGAACCCATAACTCTGATGAACCTCAAGCCATCCACCAGATACCTTGTGCGGGTCCAACTCACTCGCCCTGGTGAAGGAGGAGAGGGGGCTGTTGGACCTGAGGCCATGATGGAGACAGACTGTCCAGGTAAGTTTCTGGAAGGACATTTGGCCACCTATCAGCTCACCTTTGAGTGCAAGCGGGAGTTTCAGCAAGAGATTAGTGAAGTAATATCCACTGCTGACGGTGAAAGGGGCTCACCGACGTAGCATGTACTTTCAGATGTCATGCATTGCCCCACCTTGGTGCGAACCAGCTATGCACCATGTCAGACTGGATGAATGATGTGACGGTGGTCTGAAAAGCTCTGGACGAGCGGTGTCTCGAGGGAAGAGTCCAAGTCGCTCCTGGACAGTCATTGACTTGAGTGTTCTGTGTTGTTAGAGCCCACGGTGAGGCCGGAGATTGATTTCAGCTCGCTGGAGGGCCGTAATGCTACATTGAGGTGGTTTTTGCCAGGGAGTCCCGGCACGGCCACTGGCTTTTTAGTTGAGCTCTACGGACCCTCTGATGAGAAGCTGGCAGAAGAGACTACCTTGCTCAATGTGCTCTCCACCAAGTTCTACAACCTGGAATACCACCGTGACTACCAAGTTGTCATCAGGCTATTCAATTGTGGCAGTCTTGGCCCAGCTTCAAAACCCTACCCCATCCGAATCAACAGCCAGGGTAACTTTCCCCTTTTCAGTCAGTAGATGTCTCCTATTGACAGAGACCGCCCCAATCTCAGTAGCCCCCATGTAGTTTAGAACGTGGAGTTTGAGAACAATGGGATTCCTCAACATTGTCATTTTTTACTCCCAGTTGTTTTTCTGGGTGTTCCTCATGGCTTTCTAATTTGTGAAATTTCTGAACAAATACAAAGCTTCTCTGAACGTCCTGAATATGATGTCCAGCAATTATTTTATGCACATTTTTATATGTTTACATTTATTTTATATGGGTTTTTTTTCTTCGTATTTCAAGATATTCTATTACAAGGTCACATACAAATCTATGTATGAACTGTAATTACACAGCAGTGGGTCCCTCTGTTCCCAGGACCGTCTTCTCCACGCAACGTGGAGGCCGACCCTATGTCCATCAATGCCGTGCGCCTCAAGTGGCAGCCCCCCGAGGACCCCAATGGCGGTATTGTCAAATACATCATTGAGTATCAGCCTGTGGGGCAGGGAAGCCTGCACCCTTGGGTGGACACTGATGACGGCAACAAGACCACCAAGGAGATAACAGCACTTAATGGCAGTACACATTACCAGTTCCGGGTCCGTGCCTTCTCCAAGGTACCTGGCGAATGGAGCAAGCTTGTTCATGCCTGGACGCTGGGGGATGGTGAGGATCCTTGCAAAATTTTCTCAGTAGAAGCAAAAAAACAACAAAGGTCATGTTATTAGTTAAGTCTTTTGTTTTCTGCTTTAACTAATGTATAATATTTAAGCCTCACAAGTGAAGTCACTTTCGTTGTTGGTTCAGAACAATTTTTTTGTTGTGGAACAGCGCAAGCAAGCTTTTGTAACTTGCTCACTCAGACATTTCTACTCGATTGCAGGCTCACCAAGCTTCAGCCCAACAATGCAGGGCGTGGGAAGGGGACCAGGAAGCGAGGGGTACCAACTGCTTGTGGCTGTGGTGGGCTCGGTGACCGTGACCTGTGTGACAATCCTGCTTGCTCTGCTGGGACTCTTCTGCATACGCAAAACCCTGCTCAGTCGCAGGCGAACCTTCACCTATCAGTCTGGATCTGTACGTGACACACCGTTGCCTCTGCCACAGTAGACACCAGGGCTCACACAGATGGTTACACATGACAGCGTGTTTCGCTTAGATACTGCTGCTTCGATTTAGCATATCCAGATTCATGGTTCTGACGATGTGACCTGAGGTCATAAAAAATATAGTGAAGATATAATGCTAAAACAAGAAGCACTGTTTCTGTGATATTTCTATGTCGTAAAGCATTGTCCTCTTGAAATACAATTCACTTGTAGCTCTTACATCATTTTGTGCTGTAACTTTTCACTGGAAAGTGCTACATGTCTAAAGGGTATATTTAAAGATGCAAATTATAGCAGTTGTTTTAGCACAATTAGTATGTAATAATTTTGAAACATCACAGCTAATATTTTAGTTTGCACCTTTAAAAAATGGTTAAAAAAAAAGTTGTATTGATCAAATCTTAAGATGTATGTTTGAATTTTAATTGGCAGATCCGATTTCTTTATTTAAATCATTCAATAGTAATGGACACTTTTACGAAAATCACCAGAAGACAGACCTCAATAGATTTTAAGAGGTGTTTTGTCCGACAAAACCAAGTGAGTAATCCAAATGATTCGGCGTACAGGGAGAGGAAACCATTCTGCAGTTCAACTCTGGGACACTGACCTTGACTCGGCGACCTAAGCCGCAGCCTGAACCCCTCACCTACCCCATTCTGGAGTGGGAGGACATTAAATTTGAGGACGTCATCGGGGAGGGAAACTTCGGGCAGGTCATAAAAGCCATGATTAAAAAGGACGGGAACAAAATGAGTGCAGCCATTAAGATGCTGAAGGGTAAGGCAACCATGTCTATATTCATTACCTAAAAATGCTCTTGAGAAATACATTGCACAAATAGAAAATATCTGAAATAAGAAAAATTTATTTTATTTTATTTGATATGTACAAAACCTGGCATCATATATGTCGTGTTTTGATTTTCTTGTAGAGTTTGCATCAGAGAATGACCACAGAGACTTTGCAGGGGAGTTGGAGGTGCTCTGTAAACTTGGCCAGCACCCAAACATCATCAACCTAATCGGAGCCTGCGAGAACCGGGGTGAGTGTGCTGGTCTGACACCTTTTGACCACAGTGGCCTCTAATGTGGATTAGAGTCGTAAGGTTTTTTTAAGAAAGCAAGAACATTTTTATCTATACATCTAAAATACATTTAAAAAATATGGAAAAATAGGTAAAGGACACACCAAAAGTTTACTGCGAAGACCTGTGTTTGCAGTGCCCACTTCACTAACGGCTCCTCAATTCGGTAAAGAAATCTCTTCCTCGATTCATTAAAGAAATCTCTTCGGTAAAGAAGTCTCTTCTTCAATTCGGTAAAGAAGTCTCTTCAATTCGGTAAAGAAGTCTCTTCGGTAAACCAATCTCTTCCTCAATTCGGTAAAGAAATCTCTTTGGTAAAGAAGTCTCTTCTTCAATTCGGTAAAGAAATCTCTTCGGTAAAGAAATCTTGCCATTGTTTCCTTCCAATCTCAAACTCCGTGAGTTGGAAAGTGGTTGAGTAAGATAAAGTTGAACACGAATCAGGATTTACACGCTGTTTAATTAATCGCCCGTTTTTTTTGTCCAATGTATAGCAACTACATCTGCAATCAGTCTTACTTATAATAAAGTACCTTGGAAGTTGATCCGTTGTGGATATCAGCTCTTAAACGATGGGCAAAAGATACAGAATGGCATAACCATCATCTGCTGAATCCAAATCAATTTCTTCTGGCTCATATATGTAGGGCTGGTAGCCATAGCTGTCCGTTTTTACATAATCTATAAATGATTAAGATACCTTGTTGAGAAGTGTCTGGGAAATGTTTACTTGAAATCTGTTTGCGTAGGACAAATGTTTACTGTAATCCTTTTAAAATACAATAGTCTCCATTAATACTTCTCCCAATTTGTTACTTTGCATTTTTGTTGGTTGACTTTTATGGAACACTTTTTGTTTACATTAGATGTGTGGTGTTGTTTAGATCCTGACAGCTAATTACATTAATTCAGAATGACAACTGGCATTCCTTCATCTCATCAAATTCTGTGTATTTGTCTTGCTGCTAGTTGGAGCAAAAACCACAACGAAAAACAACAGGGGCCTGCAGGGCTTCTGAGTGCATTCTGTCGTTGAAGATGAAAAAATTGCTCATTCTAATGTCCTCTTGTCCTCAGGGTACCTCTACATTGCTATTGAGTACGCCCCCTATGGGAACCTTTTGGATTTCCTGAGAAAGAGCAGAGTCTTGGAGACTGACCCTGCATTTGCCAAGGAGCACTGCACCGCTTCCACCCTGACCTCCCAACAGTTGCTGCAGGTTGCCGCTGATGTGGCGACTGGCATGCATTACCTTAGCGACAAACAGGTGCATGCCTCACACAACCATATATAACTTGGCAGAGTTTATCTTTGTTAATCACTTACTGTCCCCTGTTGACTTCTTCTGACAGTGGAATGAAACACAAATCTAAATGGTCAGTGAATATGTGTAATTTGTAAAGTGTCCTCATACATGTTGTTAATTTCTAAAGTAATGTAGAAATAGACTGCAAGAATATTTAAATGTTGCTCTATGTATACCAAAAAAAGAGAGAGAAAATTCTAAATACTCTGTTATATGGTTCTCCTTTAAGTTGAAATATTATGGAAATAACCAACTGACACAATTTTCTTCAGTTGGCATGACATTTTCAACACTACTTAGGTGATATTTTGTTGTGTCACATTGACCTCCAAGTTGTGTTTTGACCACATTCCCTTCTGTAGTTTATTCACCGGGATCTGGCAGCCAGGAACGTGCTGGTGGGAGAGAACCTGGTGGCTAAGATTGCAGATTTCGGGTTGTCCCGGGGGGAAGAGGTGTACGTGAAGAAGACTATGGCGAGTTTTCTTGAACCTGTTGCAAGCTTTATTGGTCATCGCAATATCAGCTTTACCCTGAAGTTCTGTGTTTTCTTATCTTAAAAAGAGCTTGTGGAAAAAAAATAAAAAACAAAAAAAAACATGTTTGCTCATGTCTAGCCACACTTGTTACTTCCCCTAAGAGTATGGTTTTTAGCAGTAAAAACGTAATGCGGCTGGCAGTGTTTGGCCCTTTGGCCAGTGGTCGTGTTGCCGTTTATTCTACCGTCCAAGTTTGTCTATGCACATTTCAAACCCTTCGAATATCTAAAATTTTCTTGAAACCTTTTGCTTTGTATTTGCTTTTTTTTATTATTATTTTTAATCAACTGATATTTATAGAAATGAATATCTCTATGCATTTTTTACATGCATTTTTTACATTTTACATTATGTTAATAGATAGCTAAACTGTGTGGTTACTGAAAATGTAACACGGAATAAAACTTGCCACCATGTTCACTTTCAAGTAAAATTTATTATATGGTTAAATCTTAAGATTATAGTGGAATTTGTATTTACGTTGTTCTTATTTAATATTCCAGGGAAGGTTACCTGTACGGTGGATGGCAATAGAATCCCTTAACTACAGTGTCTACACCTCAAAGAGTGATGTGTAAGTATGATTAAGCAGGGGTATTCAGTGACAATTCAGATCAATTCAGTAATTAATCATGTTCTTTATTCCAGTTATGCTGTAATATCTAAGGATTATGTGTCTCTAAAAGGCACTGGTAATAGCAAGAGGGTGCTGTTGTAGTTTCACTAAATTGTTCTTGAATGTTTTTTTACTTATCTTTAATGTTATGACTATTTGTACCTGTACAAAGCAGGTGTTAATCAGCATCAACTGACACATTGTGTTTTGCACTTGTAGTTTGACACAATCTTAGCATAGTGAATCATGGGGTCCCAGCAATTGTCCACTGATAGCTTCATGTAGAGGGACTGATAACGTTAACAAGGAAGCAAACGAAAGACTTGTGCCTGCTGCAGCCAAAATGTTAAAAACTAGACTATTTTTGCACCCGAGGTACATTCTGTACTCAAAAACTGAAAACAAAAGGAAGTACAAAATGTGCCTCTGGATAAACGCTGCCTCGCGACTCAGGAATGACCAGAGAGAACCTTGTTACACCACAGAAAACTTCAGGAGAGATAAAACAAAATAGCTGGCAGTTAACTACTGCGTACTTCATCTTCCGGTCTGTAGACAACTCTGATTCTGTTTATAGCCAGTTGAAGGGCTAAATGAAGGCTATGGGTAATTCCGTTTTTGATTTAGTCACAGCCATTTTGTCAAAAAAAAAAAAACACTTGTTATTATTAGAGTCCTTCTATTGAATACTATGAAGGCTAAATAATGTTTTTAAAGTCCTTCTGAAATTAGTGAGTAGGACTAGATTACCAATTAAATCAGTTAAACAGGAGATTCAGTGTTTCCCCCACAGGTAAATGTCTGCCCTATTTTTTGCAGGTGGTCCTTTGGAGTCCTTTTATGGGAGATTGTAAGTTTAGGTAAATAAATATTCTGTCTTCTTCGTAAAATAATTTAAAACATTTTTTTAACATGTGTATTTTAGGTTTAGGGAGATAGGGCTACTGTCTTGAGTCCACATCCAAATGCATTACATTCCACCTGCCTCTCACACTGTCTACTGACAATCAGCTGTGTTTTATAACTCCTTAATGCAAACAGGCTCCCATGAGACAGTTAAACACTGAAATGTCGGCCTAGCAGTCCTAAGCAAGCACAGCCAACAGACTGGCTAAGGGGAGACCTTAATTCTTAACTTTAATACTTCCTAAAACCTAATTATCCTGGCAGTTTATTTATCAGACGATTACGTTGCCAAGGAATTATCCAGCTCCAGTGTGTATTAAGTTGCCAGTGTTTGTGCTATATCAATCTATCACTTCATTCTCTGTAGCCACACACTAGAGCAGTTACATTCAAGCTTTGACGTGGTGGCCACTACCAGCGTGGTGACTGAATGGGTCCCATCCTCTCCTCTCCTCCCCAGGTGGAACTCCTTACTGCGGGATGACCTGTGCAGAGCTTTATGAGAAGCTGCCTCAAGGATACCGAATGGAACAGCCCAGGAACTGTGATGACGAGGTGTAAGTACTCACATTTCTGCCTCTCAGTCGCCAACGTAGTGGTCCTGTCCTTTCACTAGACGTGGCAGAGTGTATGGCCCTCATGGAGAGAATTTCCTGGGCAGATTATGGCCTAGTAGGACAGCTAATGAGGCCATAAACGCCTGCTGATGGAGGCCAGATATCCTTGCCTTGAGTGATATGTCTTAATGGTTGCTGTGGTAATTGCTGAACTGAAGTCAAAGGTGGTTCTTATTCGTAGATATGAGCTGATGAGACAGTGCTGGAGGGACCGGCCTTATGAGAGACCCCCTTTCTCTCAGATTTCTGTGCAGCTGAACAGAATGCAAGAAGCTAGGAAGGTAAGGAATGTTCTCATTTGACTCGTTCAACTTAAGAATTGGATCGTGGATCTATATTGATCGGCAAGCTATACCTAGCTTAATCTAGCTAAAATGACTCACAAAGTACCTTAGTGATGTTAGGGTGTTTAGTTGGAAACATTTTGTTGGCTTTGTGAGCATCGGGGAGTACTTTATTTAAAGTTACGTTACAAGTTTTTTTAAGGGTGCAATTCCTATATGAGGACATTATAAAAAAGATGTCCATAAACCAAATAACCTCACAGGAAAGTTTTGCAGATCAGTCGGCCAGTTCACCAGCAATCCAAATAGCTCTACCTTAACCCCTGATGTCGCCTTGCAGGCATATGTGAACATGGCGCTCTTTGAAAACTTCACCTATGCTGGAATAGATGCCACTGCTGAGGAAGCCTGACTTGCACTGTCACCGTCTTACACCTAAAGCCTGCTCGGACCTTAGGAAAAACAGAGTTCTCATGGACCCCCTAGACTGGTGAAAGGACTGTGAAAGGACACTTAAAAGGGTCCAATTGTCAGTTGGGCCAGTCGGACTTGCCTTGTGGGTCATGGGAAGTGTTGCAGGCCTTGTGAGTGTGTGTTAGGTTTTGTCCTCAGGCTTGCAACTGGGAAGTTGTCAAGTGTGATGCCAGTTGTCTGTGCAATCTTTTGAAAACAGGATGAGCGACCAGGTTGAAGAAATATAATTGATTGTATAAAAAAAAAAAACATGGCACTTAAAATGTATGTATACATATTCGTATTTTTTGGAGTTTAGTTAACGTACATACAACTGATGTAGGATGTTCATATCAACACGTTTTTGTTTTTTAAGTAATTGTACAAAATTCTTTAGGTTAGTGAATCAGTACCCACTGCATACATATTGTGCATTTATTGTATGTATCTATTGTAAAATGTAAGCTGCAAAGCCCTCTAATTTCTTAAATAAAGTGTTTCTGTGATGACTGAACATCCCAGGACAGCAAATACTTACTACAGCGATAGTAGGTAATCCTTTTTGACCATGGCATCAACCACAGCTGACTGCGAAACTAAGGAATGTGTAGATCTATGGAAGGAGAAAAATGCATTTATATAATTATGGGCGTGCTGCATTTGCAAATTGCCTGGTGTTTCATTGTGGTCTTGCCTCTATGTAACTTTTTTGTTGCCTCTGTGGTTGGAAGGGCATTTATATCTATTTAAAGGGAGGAAATTCACACAGCTTCAATATGTGCCGAAAAATTGTTGATTGTTGTTGTTAGCTTGCTGTTCGTTGACTTGTCCATTTGCCTCCTGCACATGAACTCTAAAATAGTAGGCGGCTGCTGTCCTGCATTGCTAGCCCTCTCACTACGGCTGCCGGCCTCAACTCTGTGTTTTGCTTGTAAATTATACTTCAGACTCGACGTACTTCGGTGATACACAAATTCACCCTTACAGTAGCTGCAAATAACTTTGATTTTTATACAAAGACCCATCTGTAAGAGTTTTGAAATAAAACTGGCCGTTTAAAAGCCCATTAGCAGCTTTCTCCATCATTCAACCTTACTTAAACAGCAAAGTTTTATCTAAATTCAAGCAGTCTATTGACAAACAAGCGCGAGAACATGGAGTTGTATTTTAGCTATGGATGGTTCTAAGGCTCAACAACAACAAAAAATGCCTTAATTGCGACAAAATAATTAACGCGTTAACTTTAACAGCCCTATTATATTGCAGCGTTTAGCAATTGAGCTACTACTCAGCATAGTTTTAAACATGAGACAGACACCGATTTCTCAGGAATGAATGCTCTTTATTACGCGCATGCGCTTACGACCGTCTTGACAAAGACAGAGCTGGCAGCGGAAAGAACTGACTAACACGCATGAATACACAGAGGGTCCCCACACGCACAGTTAAACAAGCTCACGGTGAGGGACCCAACCCACAACCACAAAGACACCAGTAGTTATAGTTACCAAAACTAAACTACTACACAACACATTAAAGAAAGCACGAAACATAAGACACATTATTAACGGCATTTACAGTTCGGGGGCTAGGTTTCCCAGCAGCCCCTTCGGGGATGGCTAAAGCCCATTAGCGGGGGAAACGCTGCCTGCCATCCCCGTTACAATATATATGATTCAACAAAGAGAAAACGATTGTGGAATTCATGCACAGATAACATTGGATTAGTTTCATTGTTACACAAACAATCCAGAAAAGAGGACCCTGCATGGTATAAATAAACAGACACCAGAAATTACTCTCACTTCTGCAATAAAACTTTGTAGAACCAGCTTTTTCCTAGCAGAGGATACAACAGTTTTGGCCAAAATATCTTGAATTCATTTTGCAAGAATCCAGTGTTCCCTCTCTTCTAACTTCTTCCCTGCATGAATACCATAGTCATGCCGTTGACGTCTAATGGAAGTTTAGTTTTTGTTTCCTGTTGATGCCAGACTATCATGGAGATTTCAAATTAAGCATTGGACGTATGACTCACGTATGACCCATTATTATTTTGTGTGCTCTTCCTGGCAAAGTAATAACTGTCCCTGTATTTTTTTATTTCTTTATGTGGTGGAAACTGGTGAGGATGAATAATTGAATCAAGAGTTACTGGGCTTTTACCATGATGGAAGGTGTTACAAACATTTTTTGTTATTGTTGTTGAATAGTTTTTTCACTTATATTTAACAAGGGTATATCAAGGGAACTGTATAGATATGTGTTTTCAGTCATACTGAAATACAACACAGTATTTTTCTAACTTTCTCTGCTAATTTAAAGGGCAAACTGCCTGTCAAGGACTCAGAGCCTTGTGGTCTACAGAGGCCTGGCCTCTTCCCTACTGCAGCTCACTGATCTGTCAGAGGATTTCCTTCAACAACAACGCACAGGCTTCGATCTGTCACGCGGGTGGCCTAGTGCCAGCTTCCTGCATCTCACTACTGTCACTACCAGCCCACCTCCTCCTGAAGACATTCACATAGAGAGATGTTGGTGGTGGTAAGCATTTGTGCTCGACAGAGGATGTTTTGGTAATTCTGAAAAATGAGGAAAATATTTGTCCAAACTGTGCTCCAAAACTAAATAGCAGCCCAATGAATTATCCTAATTACATGCAACTTTTATAAATCAATTACTTTTAATTGTTTATGTCAATTGGTAGATCATTTTACCTTGTACTTTTTGTGATTTATTAACCTACAAACTATTTCTGATGATGTACCTATGTTTATATATATAACTATTTTTGAAATGTTGAGGCTACTGCTTTAGAGGATGAATGAAAAGCATTTTACAGTTTTTTAAACCATAGCAGATACGTTTTTCTGTGTTATTAGAAATAAATATCAGCATTAAGGGGGTATCTCCAAGCTCAAATAAGCTTGGGGATCCTATGCAGGGTTATAGTAGCAGTGAATTACTTGGAGACCTTTAACTGGGGTCTTGAAAGCACATTCAATACAACGAGGATAGATTTTACCAAGGCTCAGTGTGTCGCATTCTGTGCAATAACACGCTGGAAACTAGTGGGGCCCATGTCTGACTGCCTGTCTCAGTCAACTCACCACAGACTTCCTGCTCCACTGGGTCTTGTCAGATAACCCCCCCCCCACCACCCCACTACACACAACCACGGCACACAACGACAGACGCCAGAGAGTTGTGATGGGAGCTGAGATGGGATGCACCTGTGCATGACATGGATCTTAAAATCTTCAGGTGGAAAATCTACGTCTGGATCCAGACCCAGATATTGTGCAGAGTGGTGCTGGGTGTGGAAAATGGAATCAACATTCAACTAACAGAGAGAGGTAGGGGACACAAACACGTCTTTTTGTTCATAGCAGAGAAAATAAAGCGAGGGCTTGAACTTCAAAGAAAACTGTCACAGTCATCTCTACAAGCAGAAACTAAAAAGCAGTATAATTAGACAAAATAGTCAACTATCATTGTACATGATGACCAAAACATGGGAGGTCTTGGTATTAGTTTCAGCAAAGTTTCGCTAAGACATACTTTGTGGTCAAATAAAGTTTTTAAAATACTAGTTCAAATTGATTTTGTCTAATAATGTTACATTATCACAGTTAACATGCCTTTTTGCTTGATTGTGTTATGTTATTCGTAATTAAGTGATTTATTTCTATTGATGAATATCCAAATAAATTCCCACACTGTTTAATTTAATTTTACTAAACCAGATATAACAACTAAAATTATGATTCGTGTAGTGGTAGAGATTCACTTTTCTCACACCGACAATTAAAACTGTACAGTAAATAAATTATTCTGATTGTAAAAAAAAAATTCAAAACAAAAATAACACCATTATTATTATTATTATTATTATTATTATTATTATTATTATTTTTATTATTATTATTATTATCATCGTCGTTGTTGTTGTTGATTATGTATTCGTAATCACAAGACGATTAAAATGAAAAGAGCGTTGCTGGTGATAAAATGTAACAGTTAATGTTATAATAAGACTCAATGAGTTTCATTAACACATGTAACCCCTTCTCTATTAAACAGATGTTTCTCTCTTGGCCAGTGAGGAAAATCCTAAATGTTTCACTCGGACACAATATGACTTTACGTGTTTTTTGGAGGTCTCCAACGAAAAAACTTTCTATTTCTTCTACAAAAATGATGAGTAAGCATAATGTGTTAAATATAATACTGGTTAAAAAAAAATTCATAATAAACTTTCGATAAAATCTTTGAACATGAGAATGTTGCTTGCTCTGTTGGCAGCTTTGACAATGTTTACCACAGTGATTCGGATTAGGCGCTATGTGTGATGGTGTATTATGTCAGATTAAGACCAGCAGAATGGAACGGCAGTGAGAAAGAGTTCTGGCATTACATAAAATGCCGCAATAAATTCCAACAATGGCAAAAAATTACTTATGCCCATGGGTGGAAGACCCTCCCTGCAGATTTAACAACACATATTTGAATGTCCCTGATGTTGTGCATTTTCCTTGTTTTAAGTGGAGAGAAGCTCTGCGATCTCATACGACAGAAAATGGACAACGGCACAGTCCTTCACATCTGCTCTTTCCCCGCCTCAGATGTCTACCTCTACACTCTCATACACATTAAAGTGGTGGACAACAGCACCGGCAGGATTGCCTACGAGAGCAAAGTCAGTATAGAAGAGCAAGGTATGCTAAATCAACTAGCTAAATGCGTTGACATTAACCTTTACCAAGGGGAACGGGGGGAGGGGGGAAAACACGGCTACAAGTCAACTTCTCTTCATCGCTGTCTGTCAGTAACTGTAGTACGAGACGATTTGATTGACTGACGTAGAATGCTAGCTGTCACTGGGCGCACAAACCCTCTCTGGTTGGTCTATGATTTTTTTTTCTTTTTTGGGATTAACGTCTGTAAATACGCTTACTTTTCCCCCCTCAGTTCTGTTAGATCCCCCCGAAAATGTTTCCCTCAGTGATACTGAGGAAGCAGGGAAGCTGCTGGTCACTTGGAGCATACCTGCAGAGTCGGAGAACAAAGTGAAGTATGGGATACGTTACTCCCATGGCAGCATGGCACCAGTGACCAAACCGGTACTAATCATATCACCAGTTTAATCAAATTATTAATTGAATCAGTAAATTTTCAAAATGTCAATTTCTTGTCTGTTTGTGCCCAGTTCAATCCTTCAAGGTCATCAGCCTACATTCTGGACTCCATAGTCGCAGGAAGTGTGTGCCAAGTCCAGTTACGACTCAAACCAGAAGGCTATGGTATGAGTGGACATTGGAGTGACTGGTCACACCCCACCATAGCCATGGTGCCCCAGCAAGCAGGTAAACAAATTGTTGTGTCGGTAAATGAACTGTTTCGTATTTTGTTGTGTCTTTGGTCGTAATAATTGATTGAATGTTGGATTTTTTGTTGAAATGGACAAAAAATATAATATGTTCTGCACTTATTAAAGAAGAAAAAAATCTTATGAAGTTTTTGAATTATTGAATGTGTTTTCCAGCTGATATTGATTTAGTATGCCACACTGCGGATCTCCAGAATATTCAATGTCAATGGACTGAAAAAATGGCTGGAAAAGACGCCCCCTACAATCTTCTCTATAAGATTATTCCAAGGTATTCTTTAGCAGTGATGTGGTCTGCAACAGACTGCGTTACAAATAACTGCGGCTGTCTAAAACGGAACTTACTTTGGAGTTCCTGTGTGAATGACACTCATTGCCCTGGTCTTATGTTACTGCAGTGCCTGTGGTTGCTGGCAAGAGTGCAGTCCTATAAACAACACGGCCCAGTGTGTCTTCCCTGGAGAAGTACCCAGTATCATGAGGGTTAATCTCAGGACCGGTTCCGATCGAATGAGCCGGAGCTTCTACACTGAACCATTCAAAATGTCCAACATTAGTGAGTCAGAACACCTTATCATGTCTCCAGGAGCAATTGTCATCTTCTTAGGTTGACAGAATTTTTTAATGTAATGAACCATTGCCAGGAAAGTGACAGTACCATGATGGTCTCTGTTACATTAGTTAAAACGGAGCCTCCACAGAACTTAAGCTGGGAAGCAGAAACGACCAGACTGTGTCTGCGCTGGGAACCTCCTCTCCAGAGTCTGTCCGGACAATTGGTATTCCAGATCCGATACACTCCCAAGGGAGACATTGTATGGAAGGTGAGCAGGCAGGATTATCACTGTACTGTGGACTAATTTATTCCTTGCACTAAGAGTGTGTAAATTAGAGAAACCATTCAGAATAGTATGTCTGTTTTAAATAATACAAATAATATGTTATGTTGACCCACTCTCATAAAAAAATGAGAAAAAAAGTGAAAAATATTTAACACTGTTGGAATGTGGTGATTGATGAGGTTTTAATTAAACGATTCATTATATTTAGTGCATTTTGCATAGCAAAGCTTAAAATAAACCCTTGCCCTCTATGCCACCTTCCAGCTAGTGACCCTGCAAAGCTCAAATACAAGCACGTATCTAGACCTACAAGCGGGCGGCCAGTACTCTATCCAGGTCCGGGCTAAGCCGGACGGCTCCATCTACAGTGGGACCTGGAGTGACTGGTCCAACAAACTCACTGTTGACGTGCCCTCAGACACCGGTACATCAGTACTTTGTCCCGAGAGGGAAACACATTAGAGGAATGAGTTCAGAATAACTGTTGAGACTGTATGATGTGATTGCATGCATGTATAGTCAGAAGAGTCATTTTGTCGGCGCTGATTATTGGTTTCTTTCGATCACCTCTGCAGGAACTCTACTTTTGGCGTGCATCCCGTTCATATTGTTCATCATAACCATTCTTTTGGTTGCTTCTTTCTCCAGATATTTTAGGTATGTCTTTGTTAACTGTAATGGTACCTGTTGTTCTCTTTCAAACAACCTCTGTACAGCAAAGTCACCAAAGAACACGTTAGTTCCATCAGACCTCCATAACTGATCTAGAAAAAAGCTGTTACCATAATTAAGCTCTTTTACCTTTGTCCATCAGTAAGATTAAACATCATCTGTGGCCCCCCGTCCCAAACTTGGACAAAGTGCTGGAAAATATTCTGACAGACATTAACAGACAATGGCAGGTAAATAATAAATTCATTCAAACATTTTATCAACTCAAGACTACAATCTATATTACAATCCAATATCACTAACAGTGATGGGTATTTCAGTAAATTGCTTCAGGTAAGATTTTAAATTGTATAAATTAAAAAAAATTATACCCTGAGTGAATCACTTTGCATTACCTTGTCTGCCAAGCAACTAAATAGCCATAATGCTTTACAAGGGACATGTTGCAGTAGAGTTCTTTAAAAATCACTTTGGTTTTATTTACTGAATCCCTCATTGTAGAACTGAGATTTTGCACTTGCCTCAATTCTGCAGGGCCAGACCTTCAACATAAAGCAGTGTTATGAGGACTCCCCTGCCTCGGTAGTGGAGATTGTGTCCAATAGAGAGGCTTTGGGCATTGGGAAAACCAAGAGGGAGGGCGTCATTCATCTGCTTGCTGACACAACGCAAGGAGAATTGGAGCAGTGCATCGACAGCCTGGAGGCCTGTCCGGATTATGTAACGCTGGACACCAGGAATGACATCCCCTGCCTGCGGAGAAACGAGTACGTGCGCGAGGAGGGAAAGCCCATGAACGCGGAAGTGGAGGTTCTCCAAGTGAAGTGCCACTGCTCTTGCTCCAGATCCTCGGGCTTCCTCGATTCCTCCATGGACATCCTCAACCAGTCCTATCTCCTTCTGGCAGAGCCATCTGAAGACCTTGTCTGTAGGGGCGTGAGTGGAGTCACCAACAGGTACACCAATCTGGAGAACACAGCACGTCAATCATCCATTGACTAACATGTTGGACTTGACCACGGTAGAGTGGGTTATGCCACAGAGTGTACGGTGAGTGGTTAGGTCTCAAGAAAACACCATCGAAAGACGTTTTTTTCTGCCCTACATACTCAGAAATAATACAACAAAATTGTATGCAAGAGTATTAGTAAAGCATCCTCTTATCTTATTTTATTTAACTTTACATAAATAATGATTGAAAGTTCCAATGTATTCAAAGCATGTTTAGAAGTATATCGCATTAAACTAAACTGTTACATTTTATTTGTGGTGAATCTGTGCTGTGCATACACCCAGTGTTTGAAGCATTTATTCCCAATATGCACAGGTCATTTTTTTAAAATTTGTTTTGAAACCGTGCATCTGGTTCACTCGTTGAGCACTTTGAGACAACTAATGACGCAATCATCTTCGGATTATTTCTGTGGGCCTCTTTCTGGCTGCCACCGAAGAGGTTGCTGGGAGATGATGTCGGAGTCTTTCTGGGGGAAGCAGATACAACAGAGTTAACCTGTGCCCCTGTGTGGAAACCTTTTTTCCTTTCTTTTTTTGTCATTGTAACAGTTTGTAACCAGCAGCGTGAGAGCGTTGGCGATAATTCATATGGCCAACGTAATTGCCACAATATTGATAGAATGTCTTGTAAGGAAAAAGGGCAAGGTTATTGGTGTGGGAACAACATGTTAAATTATCGTATTTGGGAGAAAATGGGTAAATAGGGCATCTCCCTACTCACAGCTCCAAAGCACAAACAAATGAAACAGACGTTAAAAGAATCTGATCTTTCTTTGCAAAGATTTAAAAATCAATAAATAAATGAATGGTATGGAATTTGAAGTACATAGCAAGTACTCATTTTATTTGTTAACAATGTTACACCATCCAGTTAGGGATCGGTTTTTGGCCATAATTAATTTCCTCAGCCTTTGTCCAATATCAGGTGGACAGCACAGACTACAGTGAGGAGGAGGAAGCTACATTTGAACATGCTGGGGACTATGGCCTGCTCCGGGCCTTCCCATCAGAAAGTGTGTGTGATATCAAGCTATTATATTATTATATGCTCTGTGATCTGGCATGACCAGGAGTCCATGTACATACTATTATTGGTTGTTAACACTGTACAATACGGCAGTATCATTCTGTCAGGGAGTTTCAGAAGGTAATGACACATTCCCGCCAAACTAAAACATCAATGGGCAGTTTCTCCAGATTGAGGTTTAGACTAATCCTGGGCTGGATAGCATCTGCAATGGAGATTTTCTACAGAAAGTGTCATGTCCTGGAAACCTGTGTGTGTTTGGGGATGTGGCAATATCTATTCATACAAAACATTTTTTTATTGTGTATAGCTTTGCTAATAAAATGTTTGTGTAATGTATAACAGGGAACCAATGCTGTAGCTATTCCCATGATTCAATTATTTAAGGGAACTGCATGTTAAGAACTTTTGAATATTACTACTTGTATTTATGTGTCTTCCTGGTTAATTGTGTAACCTTTCACCGAAATGTTTCTAAAGCGATTTCAACAGGAAATCAATGTTGTTCCAACGTTATTTGTGAAGATTAAGGTTAATAAAGGCCTGTTGCATACCTATATTGTTGCTATATTGTCAGTGCATCTGACTGAAACACATAAAAATTATATCTGCATGCAACACCATTTATTGCCACAGGTGCATAAAATCAAGCACCTAGTCCTGCAGCCTGCCTTTACAAACATTTGTGAAAGAATGGGTCGTTCAAAAGACCTCACTGAATTCGAGCGTAGTACTCTAATAGGATGCTACCGTTGCAACACGTCAGTTCGAGAAATTTCTTCCCTCCTAGATATTCTGCGATCAACTGTAAGTGGTATTATTGCAAAGTGGAAGCGTTTAGGGACCACAGCAAATCTGCTGAGGCGTATAGTGCGTTAAAGTTGCCAACACTCTGCTGACTCAATAACTAGAGAGTTCCCCACCTCCTCTGGCATTAACATCAGCACAAAAACTGTGCGCCGGGAGCTTCACGGCATGGGTTTCCATGGTCGAGCAGCTGTATGCAAGCCTTACATCACCAAGCACGATGGCAAGCGTCGGATGGAGTGGTGTAATGCACGCCACCACTGGTGGAGTGACGACTGGGTTGTTTTTCTGGGACTGGCCTCGGCCCCTTAGTTCCACTGATGGGAAATGTTAATGCACTAAAACATTTTGGAAAATTCTATGCTTCCAACTTCATGGAAACACTTTGGGGAAGCCCATTTTCTGTTCCAGCATGACTAGGTCGTAGAATAAAGATTGTGAGCCAGGCCCTCTCGTCCAGCATCAGTGTCTGACCTCACAAATGATCTTCAGGAAGAATGTGCAAATATTCCAACAGACACACTCCAAAATCTTGTAGAAAGCCTTCGCAGAAGAGTGGAAGCTGTTATAGTTGCAAAGGGGGGGACCAACTTGATATTAATGCCTATGGATTTAGAATGGGATGTCATAAAAGCTCCTATAGGTGTAATGTCTAGGTGTCCCAGTACTTTTGTCCACATAGTGTATGTGTACACGTTTTAAGAATCTGATCTTTATTAAATAAATACTCCAACGTGACATAAAAAAAAAGAAGCATAACATGTCAAAATGGGCTTCATTAAAACAAGAAGGTATAGCTAATTTAAAGTTATCCTTTTAAATATAAAAAATATTGTCCTAACTTACTGATGAAAATCTGATTCCTAAATGTTAACTTTTCCAACATGAAAAGCCAAAACCAGTCCTTGCACCTAAATCTAATTTTTAAAGGAATGGCAAAGGCTTTCCTAGGTGCTTCCAGGAAACCTTCCGACAATTCATAGTTCCATTACATTACTCCAAAACAGAAATATCCGTTAAACTACCACGTTGATACATTTGACTAGAGAGAATTTTAAAGGCAGTCCTAAAATATCTGATAAAAACTAACCCTGAGGTTTAACTTAAAACACAATATTTAAGAAAGGACCCTAAATATGGTTGAATTTTCCATGCCTAAGACCTATTCCTTAACACCAGGACTTCGGCACACTAAGGACTTCGGCACACTACCACATGATTAAATCGGCAGAGGGCTCAGTTCCGGCCGCTGAGCCAACAGCCAAAAGGATGATGTCCATCCAAGTCTCTGAGCAAACCGACCGAGTTGAGTGGCCAAGGTCACGGCCTGCCTCCTCAATCTTCCTTAAGCGCGTACAGCACGTCGTCCTGGCTGACGTTGAGCCGCACGCGCAGCAGGACGTCCAAACGGCTCGGCTCCAGCAGCAGCAGCCGACAGGCACCCAGCCGCTGGCAGACAGCCAGGCCCTGCGACACACTGACGGGCTGCAGGCCCTCCACCCGACAGAGGGCGCGGTGCTGCACAAACACCTAGGAAAGAAAACGGCACGGTCGGGTCGGAGGGGCCAGCGCTTTAACCGAACGCAAGAAGAGAGAAGGATGGGTGAGATTAAAGCAAGGGGAAAAGGATGGTTCAAAACGTAGATAAAAGCAACCAGTACGTGTTAATTCGCTGGGAAACAAGGAGGCGACTAAGAATAAGAAACGAGCACAGGAGAATTAGCAGTAGCATCTTTTTTTTAACTGTACACGCCCCAGAGGCATGCTAAAGCATTAGCTATTCTTGGGCCATGGTTTCTTACTTGTTGGAAGGTGGCCTCCTCCAACCCCAATCTGCGAAACTCCGCAATGGTAGCCCGTAGAAAGAGCTGCTCCTGGACAGACGCACACCTGCCAAAGCAGTCAAAGATACCGCTCCTTATCCATTACCCTTAAATCAGACTAGCTTTAGGCTATATCTGTTAGCTAAAATAGCCGAAAACATAGATTGGCCTAACCTTATAGCGGTGATGTAGGAGGAAGAAAACATTTCATCAAGGGCTTCCATCACATGGCACATCCCAACCAATCCAGTGTCAGATGTCCGACTGCTCGAGTGCTCGCAAATCTCTGTGGCCCGCCTGCAGATGTCAAGACATCTCCGTGCATCTCCAGACAGGGCCGCCACCTAGACATTCACAGTACATTGACTTTTTACAAACATTAGGGAAACCTTGCCAACAGATTCTTACCAGTTTATACAACTGAAGTTGATTCAGGAGAGAGAATGAGTGAATTACTTGATTGTTGTTTCTCAGCATTGTAATTAATTTTTGTTTAGCTAGTAGCAAACAAACACCCTGAGTGACAATCATTATCGACAGTGGAACCTGGTTTCCTTAGTAGTCTTTTATAAAAGCATAGCGCCTCTCCCAGTCCAATTTTCAAACATGCTTTTTGATCTTGATTGATCAAAAGCAGCTCTACAACACCCCCCTTTATACGTCTTTAATCCCTCTATGAATACGATATTAATTAATTATAATTTACACATTAAGTTAAGTACCATTAAAAAACATTATTAAATTAACTCTTGAATCCTTTCCGGTCACAACCTAGCCATTTCAGACGGGTGTATTAACTTTGCTGGAGTAAATGTAAAGGAAACTTGCCTTTCTGGACACCAGCTGAAGCGCATCCTCTTCAAAGGCCTTGACACGGTTCAGACGGGACGTAATGATTTGCTGCAGCTGCTTAAAGCTGTATGGCTGGAATGACATCCGTGTCAGACCCTAACAGAACACAAACCAATTTAAAATACGCGATTGACTGGCTAATGACGGTGGATACCTGGAATACCAATTAAACACATTAGGCAACCAATCTTAATCATTTCAGGAATGGTGGAGTCACAGAGACCGTTACATCATCACACTTCTAACTTCATGAGTGCTGTGAAACGTACCATTATCTTCTACGAGTTATCACAATATAAATAAACCCAAGTTAACGGCTCATGCTGCAGAAAGTTGCAGCTAATGTATATTAGCTAAAGATTAGAATGTCACGGCCACCCTAACTGCTGAGGCCTTTAGGGCGGCTACCTAAAGGTGCCCTACCAGGCGACTGGCAACACGGTTTATCATGATCCTCTCTGGCAAGTCCATAGTGTTGGCGATGGCCAGGACCACTAGGCGGGCATGGCACCGCGTTGGCCAATCAAATAGGTTGTACATCACATTCTGCTTTCTGGTCCACAATAGATCCAGCTATGGGTGGGGGAAAAGATAAATACATTATACGAATACAATTGTGTCGATTCAGCGTCAATCGCTACTGTTGTCAAGGTAAAATTTCCACATCTCCAGTGACCCATCAGCACAATTCGAGATGACAAGCTGCTTTAAAACATTTAAATAGTTTAAATTAATTTTTGAAAATTTCTTCTACACTGGATAAAATGACAAATGACATTCTCACCTCATCCACCAGCAGTACAGTGGTCTCCTTCTTGGGAGATGGGTTACTGAAGCGTTTCTCTAACAAGGAAGCAGCATGGTCAGCTGTGGCCTTCTGGTCAGTCAGTTTCTGGCGAGAATCGTGCGACAATAACCCGTATAAGATCACGTGCCAAGACATATTCCACCTGGACTTTTATTTCATATCACTGCAAGTCTCAGCCAAGTCTACCACAATCAATTAAACTTGCAGGACACATGTAACATGTGTATAGTATATACTTAAAATGTACATGACAAACTTGAAAGAATCCTACAGAATGTCTTAGGAGCAGCAACAGCGCTTTCATAGCAGCACCAATAACACTGCAGCAAGGGGTCTTCTGTCCAGTGCCACTTTCATACTCTTTAGTAGCTTAATCACATAATCTAGCAGAAGAGTCTCAAAAACACATGTGGGCTACCTGACCCTCTGTGAAGCCGTTTAATCCTTTCCCCGATCTCCGGCCATCATTCCACGATATCCTACCTGAAGGATCTGCACATACGCTTGATGCGGGTCCGTCATCTTCATCCCATTGATCTCGACGAAGACGAAGGGAGGGATCTCGTCCTGGTCTGAGGCATGCTGAAGGCAGCGGATGACTTCGTGCACGGTGGCCGTCTTCCCAGTGCCAGGAACCCCAGAGATGTACATGCACCTGCAGCCAGTTGGCAAAGCCGTTACAGGCAGGTCCTTCCCAGGGAGTGTCTTCGGTAAGGCACGGACATTCAGCGCTGCCATTGGCTATTAATGAACTACCGCTCGACACCAAGCGGTAAACAGTGCAGACTTCATCTGGTCAGCTATCAATCTGCCATTTTTCCCTTGGATCAAATTGAATGACTGTTCTCATACCCTCCAGTGCCATCGATGACCTTGCTCTCCACAAAGCTGTAAATGTCCTGGAACTCCTGCTCTCGACACGGCAACGACTCGGGCACTGAGGAGACATGCAGCCTGGGAAGACGAGAGAAATGACTACATTTACAAAACCACTGACATATTTTTATCAGTGCCCTCCCATTTACATGGACCGAATTGTTTATTCACAAATGATGTACATGCATTCAGCAAATAAAGACACGAATCAACGACACACAGAATATAAAAAATGTATGCAACACGACAGGTAAAACAACAACTAAATGTTATTACCTTAGTCTTGCTTCCTCCAGCATAGTCCCTGGTTTCCTTGCTGGGAGAGATCTACTGGGGATGCTGGGAGTGGCATAGCGGGGTGTCCGAGGAGTACTGGGCGTAGCCTGTGAGGTGTAGCAAACATAATGGAAAAAAGAAAAAAGAAGAACATTCTCCTGTGGAAACAAGTGATGTCATTTCTAACTTAAATAACAATTACACAGTAAAGAGGAGGCGGATGGAAGCCCATCAGGTTTCCAAGGGTTGGGTTTCCCCATCCTAGCCCTGAGGCAGTCACAGATGGTAGCTCCACCTTTTTGCTAGGAGTTTTGCGCGGGGTCCTGGAAGGGGTAGAAGCTTTCTGGACGGCCCTAGGCGTGCGGGACCCAGGAGCTCGTCTGCTCTTCTTGACAGCCACACTCTCCCATTTCAGGTCCTCCTCATCCTCACTGCTGCTCCGCAGGTCCTTCTTGGAGGGAACGTAGTGTTCACCATCATCGTCATCATCCTCGTCAGAGTTCAGGCCCTTTAACAGATCCCTATGGAAAATATAGCACTATTTTAAATACTTTCACTTGGTGACTTCGCAAATGTTGTATTAGCCTGTCGGATATTCAAACAGGCCACCATGGTCTCAGGACTAACTCCATACACTTACAACTGTTTCCTAATGCGATTAGAGACCAAATGAGCCGACTTCCTCCTAGACCGTGGCGTCATGGCTGACTCCTCTGGCCTGGAAGCACACAAAAAAACAACACACTGAAAACAAGCCCCGGATCCCTGAAAAAAAGAATCTGGAAGATTCCTGCATCGCAGGAAGAAAGTAATTACAGCGCTGATACTTACTGAGCCCCAAGAGCTGGGTCTCTAACAGTAGAGGAAGAGCTCTTCTGGCGGGACGGAGTTTTAGTTCTGCGTGAACACAGGGAAGAAGATTATACAGGACATTATACCTTAATACACCGTAACTCAGAACCGGGTGTCGGGCACCAAGGATGCACAAGGAAAACTATGCACCGAAAAGAATGTTTTAATTGAAAGACATTAGTCTTTTTCACATTAGTGTGAAATCAAAGCTTTGCAAAGCAGAAAATAACCGCGACAGCTTACATTAATATGAACTGCATCATCAGTGCATTACATTCTACCACTAAGACTAATGTATATTTTGCAGCCAACTTGCCGACATGATCGTGTGTTGCTCAACAGCCCACCTGGATGAGTCTTGGTCATTCGGTAACAGTGGAGGGGAGTCGTGGATTCCTCGAACCGGTTTCAGCGGGCTCAGTCCTCTAGCACTTGGGGGCTCGGTCGAAGGCTTCATTGGTGACAGGCTTAAGGTGAAGGCAAGAGCAGTGGGCAGCTTGCTGGGTCTCTGCATCCGGGACTTGATCTCCTCATCCAACAGCCCTTCCAGCATATCCTTTGTGCCAAGTTTTTTCCCTGGACCTAACATGTACCATTGTCAATTAATCTTGAGTTAAATATCCTAAGACTCGTAAAAAGTAAAACTAAAGTATGACCCTGGTGCAATGGGCAAAATTATTTAGCATTCAACTAGAAATATGTTGCCAAGACCATCAAGAAATTTACACAATGAAATTAGATTAAGATACACAATAAACTTAAATATCGTCACAGGAGTGAAAATTGACTTCGAAACCGTTTCACAAATGCTGTATAATTAACTACTTTTGATGTGGTCGTCTATTGTCAGCACAAGCTACATGTTCACATAGAGGGAAAACTATTCTTGACACCATAAAACCATAGCTCTTAAAGATACTGGCCTTTCATCAAGGAAGCCACACGTTCAAATCTGTTCCCTTAATCAAACTGCTTGAATGGACAAAGTAAAACGGGGGTTCACAGACTTAAAAATGTCCGCCGAATGGCTAAATAATTCAATATTTATCAAGCCCATTTAATTTGTAGGAAAATATTCTGCTTTATATGCCTAGAAATTTAAGAAATTCTGTGTGACAACTACTCTTTTTTTTTTTTAAGCCAATGCTGCTGATATTTCAAACTAAAATAATGTGAGCAGTACTTGTGCTGAACAGAACATTAAACCTGAAAATATACCAAAGTCCATAACAATATCTTTTAACTTTATGGGCAGGCCAATTACTGTTAAGGTCCAGCTTCTTGCGCACGCCTGGGGTGGTTGAGCAGGATCTCATCCGCTTTTGGCTCAGGTCCTTGGAGGCGGAGAGCTTGGATGCTGAGTGGCCAGATTCCACCTCGCTGCCCCCCAACTTGACAGAGCTCAAGGATTCCCGCCGTAGGGATACGCTCAGGGCACGCTTCATCACAACCTGATCGGGAGTTGGCAGGGTGCAGGTAACGGGGCTGGGAGAGGGGAGCGAGGGCGAATTGGCGCCCGTCTGCATCAGTTCACCGTCCACCGCCTTGAAAGCTTTCTTGTCCCAGGACAGTTTGACAAAAAATGTCGTCTTGTTCCCCGTTTCAGGGAAGGCAGTATCCACCGGCAGATGTACCACCTGGGAGGGGGGGGGGGAAAGAAAAACCCACACGTAGAAGTTTTATAAAGGAATGCTGCATGTCTGATGGTATTCCAAAAATCCAAAATCATTTCCCAGCTTCCTCGGTTACCTGCACCGTCCCCATGATAGTCTCGACATTGATCACGTTGTCACAAGTGCAGTCCTTATAGAAGAAGACCTCCTGGGGGTGAGGCTGTCTGCCCAGCAGCTTTTTCTTGTGTGTGGGCACCTCAGAGAAGCGCAGAAACCACTGCACTTTGGCTCGCATACTTTTGCCCAATTCTAAGGATCGAAGCAGAGTTCTAATCAAACTAATCAAATCTCTACTATGCCGTGCGCATCAACATGGCTCTCAAACACATAAACAGAGACACTGCAGACTCTTACCATCACCAAAAAACTGAAGAAGTTTTGCAACATAGGGGTTGTCGTCATCATCGCCTTCAATCAAGATATACTGACCCGGTTTTATGAGTTTGGCTTCTTGACTGCATTCTGTGCTCAAATAAAGAGCACTAGACAAACAAAAATAAATCATTTATTCATTATGGCTGTGTTCTTGACATTTCGGGGGATCTAAGTGTTACAACAAATACTGGCTACTAGAACAGTCACTTATTAATAATCCAGTGGAGTTAAACATTAGTTAACAATAGATATATTAACAAACTAATATGAACATACTCGTAATAATGGTTTCTCAGTTTCCTATCGATAAAAGAAGGCCGTCCATCCCACTTGTACACTCGTCTCATTTTCAGCCTCGTGAAGTAACGACTCATGGCTGGCAGCCTTAGGGCAACGAAATGAAAACACCATTCGTTAGCTCTGTAGATGGCTGATGAAGGAAGCTCCCTACATTTAACTACGGGTTACTATGGTCAGTAATAAAATACAGAAATCTTTAAAGATATTTGCTTGATATAGCCCCAACATCGCAAAATAATAACACATGCTAGAAACCTGAAAGGAAAATACTCACAAAAAGGTAAGCTATATTCCAAAGAAGATCAGATTGCAAGCGAATATAAAACTCAGGAGCACGGAAGAATACAATGTCAGTAGGGTAGCTACTTCAAATGTTTCACCGTAATCTTTAAAAACGTAAAAGTCCTTTTTTTATGTATAAAGAATACATGCATCTATAATTCTATGTCTTGATATATGTTTAACTTCTTCTTCGAGTTTACTACGTTTTTAACGTTAACTAACTGACCAGTATCAACACATTTAGTAAAAAACTGCTTCTGTGATCATACATGCTCCTTTTTCGCGCGCTACCTACGCACCGCCCAGTAGAAACTTGCTTTCAACACGTGATCCTAGAAAAAATGCCTCAAACGTCACAACCATATGAACCATCCGACCACAGGAAGTTAACCTTTTTGCGCCGGAAAACGTTGTCTTATATTACTTATCATATATCATAATTTTGTGCGGGCAGAAAAATGGCCAATAGAACGGTAAAAGACGCCAATAGCGTTCACGGAACGAATCCACAGTATTTGGTGGAGAAAATTATCCGGACACGGATTTACGAGTCCAAATACTGGAAGGAAGAGTGCTTCGGACTGACCGGTAAATGATGGCCATTGCATGTTTTGCTTCAGGTCATAATATTAAATGGTTAAGTCGGAGTAAAAGTATATTGCTAGTTAAACATCATATATAAAATGAATTGTTAATCCACAGATGCAACTTACTAAACAAATGCACTTGGCCTGGCCAATATGTATTTTTATGTTGAACATTAACATAATTGATGTTTTTTGTTGTTTGTACGATAAGCGGAGTTGGTCGTAGACAAAGCCATGGAACTGAAGTTTGTTGGCGGAGTGTATGGAGGAAATATCAAACCCACGCCATTCATGTGTTTGACTCTGAAGATGTTGCAGATACAGCCAGAAAAAGATATAATCGTGGAATTTATCAAGAACGAGGATTTCAAGTAGGTGTCCTGGACGGGAAAGCCGATTTTTGTGTGTTCTATGGCGGCGAAGTTCTTAATAGAAAGACACATTTTAACATTTCCATAACGCAGGACTGTGTCTTTGCAGATATGTCCGCCTGCTTGGGGCCATGTACATGAGACTTACTGGCACTTCAGTGGACTGCTACAAATATCTGGAACCGCTGTTCAATGACTACAGAAAAATCAAGAGCCAGAATAGAAATGGAGGTAATCTCTTTATTTACTCGTTTACAGTTGCTTTTTTTATTTTCTTGCTGGTTCTCTTTAATATTCAACGCAAACCCTCTTCTCTTAAAGAATTTGAGCTGATGCACGTGGACGAATTTATCGACGAGCTGCTGAATGCGGAAAGAATGTGCGATATTATCTTGCCCAGGCTACAGGTACGCCAGTCCTTATGTCCTAAATGTACCTTTCATTTTGTATGTCTAAGAAGTTAGGATAAAAACTAATTCATGTCTTTGCCCTTTTATAGAAGAGGCAGGTCTTGGAGGAGGCAGAGCTTCTGGGCTCACGTGTGAGTGCCCTGGAGGAAGACCTTGATGAGGTGGAAAGTAGCGAGGAGGAAGATGAAGAGGAGACCAGGGTAGAGTTGTTTTGGAGTTTTAACTTGTGTAGTGCTGTAAAGATGTCAGAGCTGTTGTTAATTTGTCCTGTACTCTATTACTCTACCTACAGCCTGGAAGAGGACAGTCTCCAGAACCAAACCGTAGGACCTACCGTGACAATGACCGGCCACGCCGCTCTCCATCTCCACGCTATAGACGCAGTCGCTCGCCCAGGAGGTGACAGCTCCTTTTGTTATGAAAAAAATAGTTTTGGCGTAATATGAAGCAAGTGTTGTTCAGGAGAGTTTACTAAACCCGTTGTTTTTTATACTTATGATCAATTATGTAGGCGAAGCAGATCACCAAAGAGACGAAGGTGAGTTTTTTATTTATTTTGCAATTTTAAGCTTAATTTTATAGTTTGTATTGTACCTTTTGCAAATGATGCATTGATGATCCTCCTGTCCAGTTGGAGTCGAACAGCGTTTGTTCTTGATGTTGAATTTTAGTGAATACATGTAGCTTATCCAAAACCAATATGCCCTAATCTAGTTTGCCTTTTCTAAGTTACTGTAACCACTACCAGGTGGGCCTTTAGTGAGTCTCTGTTCATCCATTCTCATTCATAGCCCCTCCCCAAGACGGGAACGCCACCGCAGCAAGAGCCCGCGCAGGCATCGTAGCCGTTCCAGAGAGAGGCGTCACCGCTCCAAATCTCCAGGTACTACTGCAACAGGCTGCTGGACTAGTGGATGTCCGTTGCCTAAAAGTCTAATTTTTGAGGTCTTGTTTATTTTAGTGTAAGCTGCAAATGTGTTCCCGAAAAACCATCGCATCCTGCAAATGATGGATGGATTCTTTTTTTGGTGGGGGGGGAAATTCAGGTCACCATCGAAGCCACAGGCACCGCAGTCACTCCAAGTCACCGGAAAGGTGAGTGCTGGGTAGATGAATGATGAACTGAGCCATTTAATTATTTAATAATTAATAATTATTATTTAATAATAATGCTTGTTAAATTGTCCTGTCTCCTCACCCCCCATTCGTGTACCCAAAGAAGGATTTTATATTTGAAATGCATGCACGTGGAAGCTGTAAATTCAAACTGCTGTTGGACTGTTTGTTTGCTGATCCTGGTTTTTCATTTTTTTCAATCTTCTGCAGATCAAAGAAGAGCCACAAGAAGAGTCGAAGAGGAAATGAATGATTTAAAGCATTTTGATAATTTTATACCCTGTGTCTGCTTAATTTTTTATTTAAGTAATATTTTACATATGGAGGTCAGTGTAAAGCATTCAGTTTCCCAACTACTATGCAGTGATAAACTATTACCTTGATACCTTTCATGCAAGGTTTTTATTTTATTTTTTGACCTATTTAAAATACATTACATTCAGATTTCAATCGGTAATTGTTTGCTGTAGATCATTTGCATTTGGTTTGGTTTCTGCGTTGGCATTGATGCCAAGATTCCAGGATGAATGATGTGGGTTGGGGAACGCACATGTGCAGAGCAGTGCCTGGTTCTCATGTGTGAAGGATTGGGTTGGAGCTTGCCATTACATGCACACATTTGTTTATTTAGTTTGAGACTTAGGCTACATGGCTGCTGTGAGTTATTTTGGTAGAAGCCAAACTATCCTTTGAAGAGAACATCACCATTTGAGACCATTCACGAGGGTCACTGATTGTGTTGCCTGTTTTTTTTATTATCATTTAGAGGAACATGGCGATATTCCTGGAAAGGCCTGCTGAAGCTGATATATCTTATGAAAAATACTCAATCTTTTTGCGGTTTGACATTGTTGCACGCAACATGGTTGCACATCTCGCTTGGAGGTCTGTTCCTCGGACTGACTTAGCGATTCCAAGTGCAGTCCCGATGGGCCATTGCCCCTTGTACTAAAAACTCCCCTCCTCAAAATCCTTGTCTTCCTGTTGTCCTTTTCCTTCACCTCACGCACTATACATTCATGAATGGTACACACACCTACAGATCATGTAAAAGCAAACATTAATGCCAATTTGTAACACTTATTTTTATAAATTGTGGGGGGTGGGCTGCCTCAGTTTCCATGGCCAATCCTGCGATATATCTTGTTGAGTGTTGACTTTTAATGCCCACATTTGTAGGTAGCCCTCCAAAAAACTTATTATAAAGCAAGGCACTTTACATTCTTCTAGATAAAGAAAGAGACTTGCTTGTGTACTAAAAAAATGCATTTTAATAGACCGTGTTCTACTGAGAGTGTATTTTATGGTAGCTTGAGTCACACTTAAACTAATTCATACAAAATCATTTTTGATAATAAAAAAAAATGTCAACTTACCCCATGGACAAGGTATGTTTTGACGGTTTTGTTTAAAGATAAAAATGAACTGCATGAATCCATAAAAAAATTATTTATTAATGGAAAAACGACTTGCCCCAAAACCGATACTTAACAATATATGGTTCTTTTTTTTACAAACAAATTACATTGTACCGTGGCATAACTATTGAGCTATATTTCTGCGGCTTTTAGTCAAAACAACCAGTTCCTAAAAAAGTGTAAAACAACTTGACAGCTTCAAGTAACATCACTTGAAAGCTTCCATTCACCGAGTATGTATTAATCACATGGAAATGTTATCACAACTTTTATATGACAGAAAAAATACTCTCGCTTTCATTAATCCTTTAATATGTCGCTTTATATTTACGTCAAAAAAGTTGGCCTACTTTATGGCACTCATATTTTGGAAGTAAGTCAGTCTCACTAGTCACAGCTGCAATAACACCGAAGTTTTTGTGATTTGAACGTAATTTGACTAGGGGGTGTGTCTTTCGATCCTGTTTGGATTTTAACTTTACGGTTGCATATTCTCTCGTTGTAGGCAGACTACACAAGGCGCATAGGCCGGTGTTGTTTAAATGGTCAACTTCAATAGTACTCACTGTAAAAATTTAAAAATGCTTTTCCCTGCACTCACATTGATAACGCTGCTGTCTAATTTCATTGAAGCGAAGCAAAAAGATTTTTACACATTTAAAGTCGTAAATAGCAGAGGGAGATTAGTATCCTTGGAGAAGTACAGAGGCTCGGTAAGTCTAGAAATTTGGCGAAGTAATTGAGCAGCCATCGACCCTAAAGATCCCGGTTTTAAATTTTGCATGTGTAGCTGTTGGTAGAGATATTTAACGATTTTTAGAACCATTTAGCACTCTTCAGAATAAATCACTAACCATACCACGTAGGAATTTCTGAATTATTTTTGTCTCTCGTTTGCGTACGTGGCAATGACCTACACAGCATCAGTCATGATACTGGTTGTGATCTATAAAATTGGCAAACAAACTTTTATAGCTATTACCGCAGCATACTTGTAATGTTTACATCATTGATTTATGCAGATGGAGAAAATTAAGATGTATTTTAATTGCGATTATTTTACAATGTCTATTATAAAAAAAAAACGTTAGGTCTTAATATTATGCATATATATTTTTTTAATTAACCTGAAATCGTTTGACTTAATCCGGATCTAACCATGATTAAATAACACTACATTAATGAGTTTGAGGCTTCACTTAAAAAAAGAAGAAAAAAATCTTTGTTTTCTTTATTTAGTTACTTCTTGAAGCGTTGTTTCTCCGAAACGGTCCCTTCTCTTGTAACCCCAAGCGATCGTTCTCATTACTAGTGACATCATATTAACCGCTTAAATACTAACATCCTAAATTAAAGCAATTTTGAGAGGTGTTCAGTGTTTTCGGCATGGATATAGCTATTTATAACTAACAAAATATGTGTGCATTTGCCACGAGTGCCACTAGGATTCGTTAATTTTTTTTCTCCCATTTATCCTGCATGTTGTTTGACAGCTATTGCTGGCAAATGCTTGTTTTCACGAGCATGAATTGGTGTTGTTAAGTGAGCAGAATTTTCCTATTTCAGTCATCACGTTTTCTTTTACGAAATTAGTCGCCATACGAGCAGGGAGCTAAGAAATGCAATAGTTGTGGACTTAACTATTGTTGTGGGCGCTATACATCTCTATTGAAGACTACTCCAACCATAAACATTAAAAAATAATAATTTAAAACTAAAGTAAGCTCTCAATTTCTCAGGAAAACCATTACATGTCTTTTACATTCGGGAGATAGCAGCAATGGCATGGTCGCTGTTATGTTATACTGATGAATTAACAAATTATCTAATGGGATATGTTAGTGGTTGGCTTAAAAAATAGTTGTTTGCATAAGTTAACGCATCATTAAAAACATACTTCTTAGTGAAGAAATATCTGGTCCTGGTAGAGAGTTATTATTTGTCACCAATATCTGAAGATTAATGCCTCATTTGATATTTTCAGAATGTGAAAAGCTTAGCTTTTTTGCTGCTTTACAAATACCCCCGTTCCCCAGAAACGGAATTTGTTAAGTGTGCATTTTTGATTGTCTGTGCTTCTAAAGCTACAAAGTTTGATTATTTCAGTCTGTGCCACTGACAGAATCGCAGAAAAATTCAGCTGTTTTAATTAAAACAACATTAAATAAGCTAAGAGCTCCATTTGATGAATACTCTAATGCTCTTCAAAGCCTTTTAAGACTGTGCCTGTGTTAGTCTTAATGAAAACCCATGGAATACAGCAAGTATATCAAATATTTAGCCCTACCTCAGGATTCTGTCTCACTCTTATTATAGAACCAGGACATGCACATTCACTGATGTATGACCTGCACTGATGTGCAATAACTAGCCTGTTCCCTAAGCCACACACCCTACCAGCTTTGTGTACATTTCTAAAATAGGGCAACCAGGCACAACTGTCACATCCTGTGCTGTTGTAACCCTATTATTATTATTTTTTGATCTACTCCTGTTTCAATCATACAAATTGCAGTGCTAAGAGAGACAGGGTGGTTTTTCAGGATGGTTCTCAGACACGGCTCCACCCATGTGCCAGTTGCCGTCTAGGTGGCCCAAACAGCTAAAATCTCACAGCTTTTTTATACCCCTGCTGGTCGGATTGTTCCACGACCCGCAAAGGTCATTAAACTTTACACCGGAAACAATCAGTCTCCGACAAATTGCACTGAGATGGTTACATCAAATCTGTCCAAATGTTATGAAATTGTGTGGAAGGGTAGGAAGAAAGGAGCAAGGTGTAAGGTGTGAATTGTCTTCGGTGGGCAGGGGAGTCTGTCAGACGTTTTCGTTTAATTACAGAAATGTGTAGGATATGGTCTGGATCCATTGCGTGTTAATTTGTGACCACTGAAAACTACATCCAGCATATTCTCGTTCTTTTCCTCTATGTTCAGGTGTCTTTGGTGGTTAACGTGGCCAGTGAGTGTGGCTATACAGAGGAGCACTACACGGACCTCCAGCAACTACAGCGGGACTTTGGACCTTACCACTTCAATGTGCTGGCTTTCCCCTGCAACCAATTTGGCCAGCAGGAGCCCGGCAGTGACAAGGAGATTGATAGCTTTGTGCGGCGTGTCTATGGCGTTTCCTTTCCTCTTTTCAGCAAGATTGCCGTGGTCGGAACTGGAGCTAACAATGCTTACAAATATCTGGTTGGTAAGTGAACGTGCACGTGGCTATATGCTACATGTAGCAATGTTGCACAACACAAGTACATCAGATCCAGGTTGCATTAAAACGTTTGCATGAAATGAATGCATTTAAATTAGAAGTGAACAGATTTCTCGTTTATCAACTCATAAACACTACCTATCTATTTACACATTTTTGATTTTTGATTGTAACACTGTTCAAAACATTTTTTTGTTATTTTTAATCTCTTCTAGAAACATCTGGGAAGGAGCCTGATTGGAATTTCTGGAAATACCTTATTGACGTGAATGGAAAAGTTGTGAATGCTTGGGGGCCTAGTGTCTCTGTCAAAGAGATCCGAACACAGATTTCTGAAATGGTTCGGCAGATTATCCTGAAGAAGAAAGTTGAACTGTAGTAGAGTGTGTGTTAGGGAGCTCAAGTAGGCGTTGCCAGGGAAATCATTTGTAGTTGAAAGCCACTTTAACCCAGCGTGGGGACTGTATTCATTAAGTAAGTATTTTCAAGAATTTACTTGAACCAAGCCTGGAAGTTTTCATTATGATTTTGTTTTGTGTTTTCAGTAAAGTTCAATGATAAAACCTGAGATTCACCTAAATTTGCATACCATATAAAATATTTTTAAAAATTTGGTGTGTAAAAGATATTTAATACTTAAATTGTTCTACTGAATATTCAATGAATAAAATTAAATGTTCGAATCTAAATAAAAGTGGTTTCAGTTTTTTGTTTTTTTCATTTGTAATAAAAAGAAATGTTGTTTTGAAAAGAAATTGATGTTTTTAAACTATAAACTACAAACATTTTTTTTAAAAACATTTTCTCTCTGAAAATTATTTTGAACAAAACACAAAGCTCAAAAATATCAATGGTTGCTCTACAACATAAAACAGATATATGCATACTTAGAACATGTGTAATATGTAAATTATGTAAGTATATTTATATAAAGAAAAAAATATCAAGATAATTCAGGGGAATCAACACAAAATGATATATTTTGGATTCAATGTACGAATATCTTTTGAAAACAAGAGTAACAACATGGTTAACTACACGAAGTAACTAATACATGAAAATAGGTAAAGTTTGGATACAAAGTAAAATCATCTTATTTGTAAAACCTAACATTTAAAGATAATAAATTAATTATTAACCGCTGTTGTTTTAAAAATGACGTCCAGAAAACGTTTTCCACCGAAGTTCACAGGAAGACGTGGGAAAAAAATTCAAACGGTTACCATGGAAACTAAAGCAATGAACCATTTTGTAGAAATCTTTTAGTGGAGTTTACCATTATGATTATATCCAGGAATTACATTTCAGGAAAGTGGCAATTCGGCATGAACCACAATCAAGCTCATCTTAATGAGAATAGTTTCTTCAGAAGATTTGATGGCAAGGATATATTTTATTCTCATGGGCAAGAATGCACATAATCCCCATTAGGAAGGAAGGCAGCCTACCCTGACCTTCAATAACATTAAGATGGTAAAATTGTTCCATTAAAAGACATAATAACCTGATGCGAATAACCGGGAAACCAGTTTTTTAAAAATGTTTATTATTATTACCATTTTTTCAAGTTGACGAGTTCAAGGTTACTGATTTGTTTGATCTGAAAAATAACCAATGGCGTCACTTTAAATATTTTAGAGAGGAGGGATATAATAGTAAAGTATCGTGGCACTCCTGTTAGCAACCAGCAGAGGACAGCATTGAGTCATTAGACTGACCAGTGTGTGAAGTGGGACAGTAATGAGGCGTAATAAGCGTTGGAGGCTACGTTGCGGCGAAGACTCCGGTTACATCGCAGCATCATTGCAAGAACGTCCAAAGAGTCTCTTTTTAATGTCAGGGGTCAATCTCTCAATAGGATAAAACGGATAATTATTCACGCGTTCGCAACGTGCTCATTCCTAAAATCAATCACAATTCTAACGAGCTCGGTGCTCCCCCTTTTTAAAAGGTCCGATCACTGAACACTTATTTTCCTTGTCTTCCCTTGGTAAATATAAAGATTATTACTCTCATGATCACGCAAACATTGCATTATTTACGTGGAAACCTCTGTTTGTCTCTCACTGAGTAAAAAATGAGATAATTATCCTATATCTGTGTCGTGGAACCAACATAGTTCAAGTGAAGGGCTACTCCACAAATGGCTTAAGCTATTGTTTTAATTATTTGGTTTCTATTTAATTTGTATTTTTAAAGTTGTGTTCTGAAAAGAAAGTAAAAGATATTTACAAGGAGAGAGAGTTTGGGAAGGAAAAATTTAAAAGGGAATTAAAAAGGAATACGTGTTGTGTAGCCTATTATGTGGCCTGGCCCCAAGGACAGGCTAATCACTACAAAGGGTTTTACAAAATCCAATCCGACAAATCACAGATTCTGTACCCAATGTGTTGACATGGAAACTGGTGGTAGATGAGATATGCATTTTTTTTAGCTTCAGATTTTGATATATTTGTTGCTAAGTGTAATTCCTAGCGCAATGAACCTATATTCCTGCACGTACCCTAATACGTAAATTATTCCTTGCCAGCAAATGTTTGCTTCTGAATTATTGCATTTCAGCCTAACAAATTACCAAATAGTGGTTTCTGAGCTTCAAGGTCATAGGTCTCCACTAAATTCACAGAGAGAATGTTTGGGAAAGATAGGCCCCTACTGCTAGTTGTCAGAAAGGTGACTGGAAGGAGCCAGATGTTGGGTGACCAAGGTTGAAAACAAGGCATAGGAGGTATGTACAGAGTTCACGAGGAGGGGGTCAGAAAAGACTATGAAGGTGCTGAAGATGGACATGTATGGTTAAGAACAGGACAGATCATAAAACGGATCTCATACAATTTGTGTATAACTGATCTACTCCTTGTACAAGAAGTATTATAAGCTTTTCCTGAAAACCGTTTCAAAGAAAAAGCCTTGGTTGCCTCATAAAGATTCTGGATCACAACTTTAGATCCACCAACGGAAATGTATGCAATTTTTTGGGCACAGGTGAGCTATCTTTATTAACTTAGCTAATGTTTCTAGTGTCACAACAGATGAAACAACCGATTTTCCGTTGTTGCAGTAACACGATTGCACGATTTGTGAAAGAAGGCTTGTGAAGATGGGAATATGCATTATTGGTGTTAATTTTGCCAGGCTACAAATTATTGTTTGCTTCTCTGTCAATATGTCCATTAACATAAACTGAGAAAGCATGCTGGTGATTAAAGAGGAACCATTGGCAGGCACATAATTGAAGAGGGGTGTTTTAATAATCTGAATCTTAGCAACTAAAACTATTTTCCATCCCCTTTTGTGTGGGCAGGGCCGGATCATTTCTGGGCATTCTGGGCACGGGCCCAGTGGCCCACGTGCACTATGGCCCAGGCAGCGAAAAATTCTTACATTTTAGGTCATGACACCATATATAACCAATCAAATATTTTTTACCTAAACAGAATGATGTAATTGGTCAAATACAGTAGTAGTAGTCCATGATATGCTATATTTGATCCTGCTCGCCTAAGCGTCTCTCCCACCAAACCATCAGCTAGTCTAGTTCTAAAATGACTGAAACTAGCAGAAGTGGGTCCAGCAAACGAAAGAGAAAACGAGAAAAGGTCAATGAACAGATTTTTCATTAAACAGAATCTGGAGGAAAACAAACTTGCACTTGTTACTGAAAATGTTCAGCAGCAAGATGACATGCAAGCTAATCAGGAGGGTACCGTTCGCCTTAACGCTTGCAGCAGCAGCAAGTTCCACAACCGGAGGCCAGCTGTAGCAGCAGCTCACAGTGGATTTACAAGGCATCTAACCCAGTGTTGTAGGGGGAAATCAACCAGAAGGCTCGCACTGTCCTTATGGGTGGAGGGCCTGTTGCCTTTCACAACCGAAGAAGGAAGTATCCAGCCTCAACCCATGCATGATGGGGGCTTGAGAGGTAAAGTGCACTCCCTCACTAATGATCTACTGACCTGTCATCTCCCAAATGGAGAAAACAGTTTCACGGGACTGGATTACATATTCACCCTCCACAGGGAATATTTTTTGCTTTGCCTGTATGCAACAAAGAAAAAATAATTTGTTCATGGCTTTTCTGGCTGGAAACACCCTGAAAGTGTGCGTGATCATGAGAAAAGATCATGTTAGCCTTGCTTCAGCGCTCATCTGGCACTGGGAGCAGGACTGTGAACGCTAAAATAATGAGTTATTATTCTGTATATGCCCAGTATGCTTTTTCTGATTTATTAAAGAAAGAAAAAAAGCCTAACCAAGTTGGCTTGGGGCCCATCAAACATTTGTGCCCAGGGGTCTGTTACTTGATGATTCGGGCCTGTGTGTGGGTGTTGCATTAAACAGTATTGAATCAGCAAGAGGACACTTACCTTTTCCAAATCAATGCACTGTTTTTTTTTTGTTTTTTTTTTGACAAATGGTTGCATTCCAGCTAATTTTTAATAAAGACATCCACGAGTGTGCCTAATTGCATGCCTTGCAATTCAATGAGAAATTTCCCTTTGGAAGGTTGTTTCCTCATTTAAATTTATAAAATCACTGTCGTCTGCATTTTGTTTATAATAATTACCCCGTGTATAGGCAGCGAAGACCACGCTTAATCTGTCATAATGACCTATTGAGGTTGGCTAACATTTTACATATAATCTATATTGTGGTGTTCAGTGAGAGCTGTTTACCTTTAAGCTTCCTTGTGGCATCTTTCTGCCAGGCACCACAGGACTAATGAGGGAAACGGCCACCGGCACCTGCATGGTATGACTCCGGGATCACAGCCCTATTTATCATCTGTCACGTTTCTCAGTAGGTGCCGACGGGCTATAACTTGGCGGCCAACAGCCTAGGTCGTGGCGGCTCTTTATTTTCCTCTGTTTTGTAGTTTGATTTTTTGGTTTTTGCCGGAAGGCCATGGTGGGGAACTGTGCAGATTTCATTTTTAGTGATTTTTATTGGTTTGCAGTTTATTTAATTAAAAATAAACATTCTCCAATCCCTCGCCTCCTCGTCTCCTCATTTAACATGCTTTAGTTGATTTTGAACAAAACTAAAAGTGGTAAACATGTATGCCTCTACACTAATTAATAATTTAATACCATGCTTGAGAACCGGACCATGCGAGACAACCACAGGGGGTAGCCTGGTTCTAAAGTAGATTAATGAGCAGAGACAGAAGGAATGCTCTTTTCAAAGCAGGTGTGGTGTTACCGGTTCAGCATTGCAACGACACATATTTTTATGGCAATGACAAAAAATTTACTTTTAGCATTTCAAAAATATCCATGAGTGGCATATTTTTTTTAATGAAAATTGATTGTGATTACATACGACGAATATGATTTTAATGTAGTTTCATCAAATATGAATAGATTCTTCTTGCTTAGGTGAAGCAATTTTTTAAGATACACCCAGAAGAAGAGAGGCAGAGGTAGGCAAATAGCTTTTCGCTATATAATTTAGCTTTAAATTTAAATAACCCCTTGACCACTTAAGGTAAAATAAAATTTTAAAATGACAAAGCTATTAAAATAACCTAAGAGAAAGCAATGCCAGGGGAGGCCAAAGCCTTTGTATAAGGAAAAAATGTTATTTGGCTGTGGCTTGAATTAATTACATATCAGTACTTAAGGCAAGAAACTTCAAGCACATTGCCACAGAATACAAAGTCGATGATAAAAGTATAAACATAAGATGGAGATGAAACTCTATAATTGCATTCCTTTCAGTATTAAAAACCTATGATTTAAATATCATAGTAAAAAGGTGAACAATACGCACATAAGTTTGCCCAAGCCAGAGCTGAACAGGCAGTCCAAAATATGTACTTTTGAAGAACAAAAACGGGATGAACAATGTCACTTCCCTTCTACATTGAATGTACAAAAGAAATCAACATCCATTGCAAAAATGTAATCGTTAACTACTTCTGTGGCTATTAATTTTAACAGAAGGTTTGATTTAGGTTTGTATTTAATCTTATAATGATGCTTTTCAATGCTAACCTAACTGAATTTATTACGAATAAAAGCGGTTGATTATCATAAACACTGTGGGGGAGAATGCTTGCAATGGTAATGTTCCAAATGGAAATAATTGATGTAGTGAGATGTTCTGTTCTTGCTAAGTGAGACCCTTTATTAACTGGAATAATAATGGGCTGGATTTTCGTCCCCATTCGCCATTTAATACACAAGGTTTTTTCTTTCGTAATTCAAGCGGATGCTCTTATTTCAAAGAGTTTCAATGTTTGATTTAATTCCATTTCAGTCTGTTATTTTGTATTGTTGAAGGCTCCCACTGGTCCAAAATGGCAACACTAAATGTTGATTGCTAACGAATAGGCGCTGTTACGTCTGGGAATTGTTAAATGTTTGTAGTGTTAAAAAAGGTTTAATTTCTTATTTGAACACAGAAAGCTACTAGAGTCTAAATTTAAAAAAAATTTGTCATATATCCAGTTGACCTCTCTATCCAGGTGTAAATTGCCAATCAAAAATGTTGCAGTTTGTCTTTTAAAAAGCTGAAGTTACTATGTTCAACAGATTTAAACTCTATATGTTTATGTCACCATAATAGCTGCCCATTCACTCAAACTGACATTTAAGAGTGTTTATGGAAAATAAATGAACTAATTCTACTATCAATTGGAGATCAACTCTCAGAATACAAGTAAATAACAACATTTTAAAAAAAAGAAAATCGACAAAATGTCAGTGTGAAGTTTTCAGCTTAAATAATATTTAATAATTCATGTTTTATGTTTTCATCTGTATGCATTCATTGAATGATGATCTGGAAATGGAAACAGGTACACAGATTTCAATATTCAAACCATTGTCTGTGCATTCTCATGAAGGTTAGAGCTGCACATTACAAAACAGGGTGTCAAAAGCATTATCCAGCTACAATACATTAATATTGACTGGAAACTCGAAACATTGTCATTTCTAACTGAAATCTGGAAACTGAAAGTCGAACTGAACTGAAGTCGAAAGTTCTTGGAGGCTGTATTTACTGCACTGGTGGGCAACGGACAGCTTTGTTCTGAAGCCTCCATTCCCTAGCTATTGTGCTTGCTTGAGTTCATTCGCCAAATTAAGCTTATTCAGAATGCATTGGTCATTTGAGACTAAATAAATATCAATTCAAAAATGTTTAATAAAATGCTTCTTTTATAGATGTTTTTTAAATAATTTTCTTTATCGAACCTATGAAGGGCCCTCCACTTTGATGTTGGTAACAGTGGCAATGAAGCACCTCTGGAAGAGCCGATCTGGGTCAGGAGGCTGGTTGTCACAGTCCAGTTTGCGACTCTGGAAGTTTTTGCGAAACCCTTGCTGTCCCGTGGGGGCCCTGAAGTGACTGGGGCCCTCTAGAGCACAGACTTCAGAACCTGGAACGCACACAGAATTCTCAAAAGGATTAAAAAGCACTACATTTTGGCTGCTTTGCAACTCACACATTTGTAACGCTGCAGGAATGGTTAAAAGTTATAATAATTTAGCTATATTCCCCCATTTGCATTATTACACCCGCATCATGTAATTTCCAATGGAAGTCACTTCTATCATAACATATCAAAACATAAAGGGACTAATCTGAGGCACATAGGTGGGAGTGAGCTGGAGTTGTGAGGAAGTATTAACAGCTGCAGCAGCTCTGAATTTCTCTGTTGTATCTAATATTACAGCGAGGCTACAATCAACATGGTTCATGGAGACCCAAGGCAATAATTGAAATAACACATCATGTTTTCGTTCAGTTGAACCCAGGCGTGGAAGAGTGAACACAGAGTGACAATAGTAATTAACGGGAAAAATGTTTCCCTCTGCATTATGAGGAATAATACACAAGTATGAATAGATAGCTGCTTATTAAATTAATACAAGATTAATTAATTATTAAGATTTAATAATTAATTTAATCAATATTACTGCTCAGAAAACACTCCAGTATTAGTCAAGAGCAAATACTAAAAGAAGGCTCTCAATGAGATTTAATTAATGTGATTAGAATTACATTCAAACCGTGGTATAATGAAAATAATTTTAATATTTAAATTTCATGTTATTCAAACAAAATATGTACCATTAATTGACATCTAAAAACCGGTACTATATTTCACCATTCGTATTTTATATTTGTGTATTTACATAAAACGGTAAAACTACATTTAAATTACTTAATGTAGAATGTTTTCTACATTACCATAGCTATAGCATCACTAAAAAGGAGTCAATCAATTCTAGCTATAATTTGAAAATACATTTTTATCATGCCATGTTGCCCCCTACAGCCTGGTCTGAGAATAGTCGTAGAGCTTACATCAACACAAGTTGTTCCTCCTACAGAATTACCAGGGCAGCGTCATACCTGGAGCCCATAGCGGTAGCCCATTGTCCAGCCGACTGGGCTTGGTGGCTATGAAGAGATAGCAAAGAACACAGATGGTGATGATGAAGGCCAACAAGACCACAGCTGCTATGGACAAACCAACAAGTGCCCCAACACTGTCAGAAAAAAGAAAAAGAGAACATTTTCAACTTTGTCTGAAGCTGAAACCCTGAATCTGATACTGAAGGTACTGAAACATTGAATCACTGTTTTCTTCAGCAATATATTACTATTTCAACACATGTGGAAATGTACAGTGGCGATACATCGACTTTTACTGCAACCACCTATAGCTATAGTATTGTTCCATTGCACACATTCTCAGGTTCTGCTTGAAACTGAACATGGGACAAAAGCATCTTGACAATTAAATAAGTTTATGTTCACAGTTTTATAGAAAACTCACTGACTGTCATACTAAAGAAGAGTATTATAGATTATGACCCTTGTCAATTGAGGAGGAAGTGAGTGGTGAAGCAACAGAGATAAAAACTCTAATGAACTGGCAATAAAAGTTCTCAAAATCACACAACCTCTGGAGTGCCTTGATTACTGTTATTGTGATGTTGTTTGCGATATGCGATTAGAGCCGATTGGTTGACCGTTGTTGGTGTTGACCAGGAGTGGTGGTGTGCAAGGAGCAGGGGGATTCCAAGAGGATTTACCGTGGCATAGTTAATGAAGTTGCCTGCTGACCCAGAATCCACTAAGGCATAGACAAACATCCCCATTGAGCCCCATGGAAGATGCATTGGGAATGGACTAAAAAGGCACTCCTAAATACTCAAAGTGGAGACCTTGGAAGTCAAGGAATAACTGGGGGGAACATGACAGGAATCTCAAAAGTGCCCAGATCAACCACAATGGAGGCAGAGGTGATGCAATGTGAGTCGAATCCATCGTCCATGTGTTCTTGAGGAATAGTAGAGTCCAAGGCTGAGTCCTGGGTTGCCATTGAGGATGGTTTCATCCACATGAGTTGAACTAGTTCCTTAAGCATGCTTGAGATCTGGGTCAATCGGTGATCATCTGCTAGGAGGACAGGGCTGTCTTCATGGCAGGAACGTCTGCTGGGTCCATGGGTGACAAAGTCTCCTGTTATGACTCAGATGCCAAGAGTTGAGAACTAAGGGTTGAACATTGAGTGCAGTATTTTAATGGTGCTATCCAAAAAAAAAATCCAGAGATGGAGGCAAAGGGTCAAATGCCGTTAAGCACCACTAAATGGGGCAATGCAAAGAATCCAGGAATCAGTGGACAAACTAGACACTTTCAATTTGTGCATGTATTTAGCTACTAAAAAGCATTTATTTAAACTCATAATGATTGACAAAATTTAAGTCTAGTAACGCACAACCTGAAGCTGTTAGTCACGACACTATCATCACAGCTGTGTTTCAGAACAGAAATTTCATTTCCGGTAATGGATAATATCTGCTTCAATGTTTCGGGAACTAAATATGTTCTGGTGAAGAAGTGAAGACACTTTTCTCGCATCTCATAATAAATAATCACAATATATGATTCATGCCAGTAACTCCATCAATTCAAAGCCAAGTTTCATTAAGCTTAATTGGTCACAGCTGTATGCTTTAGTAATATATATTGAATTGATAGCACATATCAGTGACTGATATCACAATACACAAAGAAGTTCTGAAGAAGAAGTTCTAATAAGTAAATATGACTGAATAGACTATATCTTGTATAGTACAGGAAATAATGTCAAGAACTTTTTTCCTTTTGTTACTTATACAAAATGGTCTAATGACTTGTAATTAGTTAAATCTTTGCTTAATTTGGCACAATATGAATTTCTACTTTTGCAACATTATTTATATGCAAATTCCATTTCCAATTTATCTGTCTTAGAAAATCATGCATGAAAGTAGAAAAAATATTATAAATAAAAAAAATCCACATGATACTCAAATCAGAGTAGGATCCAATTTTATTTTTCTGGTATGCAAATGTATTTGATCTGATTTCTTGTTTTTCACTTTGATATGGCACTCCTCAGAGCCTAAAATTAAGCACATCACTATTCAGATGTCTTTTTTTTAAATATCACTTTAAAACTACCTATAGATCCTTATGACTGGATTCCAGCCTTCTGGGCCCCCACCCCCCTCCTCCAGATGCCACAGTGATTTCGATATTCCCTCTCTTCTGGAGTTCAGCAGACACTATTTTGGACATTAGATATTTTCATTATTATAGTTCCTAGTGTCAGCCAGCAGAGGATGGGCTCCGCCTTTAAACTGGGTTCCGCTCAAGGTTTCTTTCTACCATCTTAGGGAGTTTTTTCCCTTGCCACTGTTGCAACTGTTGTTGGCGTCAGACCTGAGAAATATTGTATTGTCCTTGTAAATCGTCTTTGGGATATGGAAACGGGTTAAAAGCGCTTTATAAAAATTGATTGATATAGCTCTCACTTATTGTAACAAAAATCACCTTTCATGCACGAAGGTCTATCGAATTAACAGTAAATATATGAACAGTAAGTATTACACATGCAAGGTCAGAGCCTATTATCATATTTCCCTTTGTCACAATTACCGGTGTTTCACCTAGCAACCATGAAACTCCATGAATTAGTCAACTACTTCATTGATCTTTGATCATTGACTTGTCTAGCTAATAGTGTCACAGGGTACTTGCGAAGACATAGTTCTTAAATAGAGCATTGAGTTTTGTATTATGGCTTGCAAGCTATTGCTACTTGCATGTCTTAAGTAACTTAATCTCTCCGGCCTCAGTAGAAGAAGACTAAGGTTTTTA
>JAOYSI010022992.1:0-14970 GCA_025775065.1 Hiodon alosoides | reverse complement strand
GTTGTCACATGTCAAAGGTCTTTGATAAGTAAATTGGGAGGAACTGAATAGCAATCAAGACATAATATTTCCCTATTTCCCTATTAACCCTGTGTATCCTATTACTAAAATATAATGCACATTTATACATGCAAACAAAACACACAAAGCCTTACATGCCAGATAGAAAAATACTAATACCAATAATAATTAATAATAATTATCCATATATGTGCACCAGGGCTTATGTTGTTGACAATAATTGGCTTACCTTCTGTCATTCCATTTCGCAAGATGTAATTAATCTCTTCATGACCAGGCTGGGATAAGTCCTGCTGTTTGAGAGTGAGCCTGTCCTTCTGTGTGTGTGAGTTCCTTACCTCTGTCTGTTTGCCCCGACTAAGAAGTGTGTAGTCCACATCATATTTTAATTGGAGGGCGAACTTGTGAACCGATGAAGGAATAATTTATTAATATTTAATGTTAAAATCCAAATGCAAGCCCTTTTAAAGTGGTCAAAACTTTCATGCGTTCTTTCTCAATATTCCAGTTTGTTTACATGCACTACAATGCAGTATGGTAGATAGGCTGATTGTAATGCAGCGCTGTTCCACTTAGAAATTCAACAGCCGAACGTAACGGAAAAAAGTCACAGATGGGATCGTGAGACAGGGGAGGGGAGTGAAAATTCGAAATATTAAGATCACAGTTGAAGGGATATTTTAACTGATTTTCTGAAGGACGAAAAGGGCTTCATTTAGATCAGTGTTATTTCACTAGGAATTTTTCTAATGTTTTAATCCCGGGAAACTTTATGCGCCCTCTATCGGTGAGCAATGGCTTTGATTTTTTTGTTGAAATTTTCATTATCTTGCGTGATAGAGGTTTGATTTATACAATGTTTATTCCTTCAGTATATTATTTTGTTATGCAAAATTGCATGTATTCATTAATAAAAATAAAAAAAAAACAGATTACAAATTAGCATGTAACATATTGTGACTTACCACTCACAATTTGTTACTTCAAAAATGCTGTTTTTTGAGGTGAAGGTCAGACTGAGGTAATCCTCACTAAATTCAAGCCTTCTGATGGAGTAAATTAAATTGATTGTTCAAAAATTTAATTAAATAACAATTAAAAAATTGAAATACATTTTCACATTATGATTATTTATGACAACAAAGACAGACATTTTGTATTTTTGACTGCGTTTTGAGGGAATGGGAATTATGGATACATGAACTAGACATTAACATTATTGATGCATGAGGCGCGCTGGCTTCTAGAAGTTTCTCTAATCCCAGATTATCCCTCCTGGATGAATCCAGAAAGAGGAAAAATATTGGCAAAGTAGTAGGATGAGCAAAGAAGGCATCTGGGGATGCATGTGATGTCACAGAAAATACAAAACCACGGCTTTGATTCATTCATGAAAACGTGGTTTGAAAACACCAGATTAAAGATGCCTGTGGTGTTCCTATACTGAAAAAGATTTCCCATGTGGGTGAGATGTCTCTTGGATCGTTGTTGTATGCTAGTAGAGATTATGACACTCCAAAACTCCAGACAGCTGTTCTTAGAGGAAAACGGCCAGGACCATTATTCATTAAGACCTCAACACTGACCATGTTTACATGCACACAATACTCAGAAAATGGCAAGAATCCTGATTGAGGTAACATTTAGAATATGCTGTTCATGTCGAGAGTTGCCAAGTGTAACTACCAACCCACAGGTTCCCTACAGCGGTCCACCCATAGAAACACGCCACCTAAGCAAAACTGGCATGAAAAGGATATTCTTTTACTCTCCCAGATTACACAGGTAACAGCAGAGCTGGCACAATATTTTATAAGAGGTGGTACACAACCCACTGCTTATGAACACCCTCCCTCAGCGAATGGTATTATGCCATCTCATACACCTCCAGTTGCACGCTGTGATCAATCACTCTCATTAAGTAGTCACATGTGCGTCACACTAAACAGTGATCCCAGCAATCATGGAATAAATACGCTCAGTGAGGGAAACAGAAAAAAACGCATTGCAAGAAGAACACTCCCCCACAACCCTAGGAAAAAACTGTCACCAAGGCAATGAAAAAGAGAGAATGCAGTGCCACAGCACACAACAGACAGATCATATAACAGTAAATCCATTTTTTTTTTTGTGTCTTGGCCTTCTACTGACCAAAACCAGCCTAAAGACATGAGGAAGCCCTCAACACGCGAAACACGTGTTACGTTCCCGTTCCACATGTTATTACCATTATTATAACAGCAGTATGTGCTATATTCTGATTAGGGGAGACAGATCAAGATTGATCTGCCCAAGACAGGGAAGACGAGGACAACGATGACGGACAGGCACGGACATCAATGCAAAACGCACGGAATGCAACGACACGCAGAGACTGTGGGAACCAAACTGTCACTCTTGATGATGAGCGATCTTCTTATGTCACAGATAAAAATTGAGAAAATTGAGATATTTTTTCCTCTATTTTTTTTCCAAAGCTTGGAAACAGTTGCAAGCCAGGAGCCTGTTTGATGTACAGGACGTCCACATTAAAATACAGGAACTTTGAGGTGCCATCTGTTTAATATTGTCACATTTGATTGAACACCTTATATTGTATATTCTAAATAATAGATGACAACCCGCTTCCTGGCTTCAGGTTCATGGGGGAGTTCATGCAGTTACCATAATTTTCCCAAAGAAAAGTCAGATTAAGAGATTTAAAACAGCATGTTTCCCGAAAGCATCTTGTGTTCTGCGTCTGCCTTTAAAAAGAGAAAGAATAAAAAAGAGCATTACTGCCACACCTGTCAAATGAGAAACATTTTGTTTTTGTCATAACCGTTCATGATGCTTTTATTTTATTGTAAATAGCCGATTTAACCTATTCTTCACACCTGTAATGCCATAGTGAAATGCACAATGAAGCTTGTTTTAGAAGTTTAATCAAGCTGCTGTGCATAAATACAGAAAACTCAGTGGTGCTCTGCACAGTCTAGAAGTGGTAAACACATTACATTAAGCTCTCTGCAGGACATTAAGTCTGAAATATTAAATGGGCAATGTCTAAATATAGATTCACATGAGACAGGGGTCAGGATTATAGTCTCTATCAAAAAAAAGGGAAAATGATTTTTTTAAAATCTGCTGTAAAACTACCATTATTTAAAATTCTATTATGAATACAATTGCTGAGTATGGTTTCTGATTTTTTCATAATTAAGATTGATTTAGTTCAATTAACATTAATATGTGGCTTTTTTTTTACCTGAGCTGCTGTCTTCTAATGGCAATTCTGAAGCTAACCTATCTAAAAAAAGAAACAAGCTATCATCATGGACCTTGATTGACATTTAAGCATACATCATGGGAATCTTAAAATAATAAAGTTTTAATATAATTCATAGAAGTGCTTTCCCACTGTTAGCAATGGATCCGATTTTTCAGCCCCGATTTCAAAACAAACCCTAATATTTTGAATTACATGACTGTGTAGTGGAGTGGAGAGCTGTATGTGCAATACCTGACAGGAAGCCAGTGCAATTGGGATAATAAGTGGTGATATGATTTTGTATGAGTCAAGCTGATGCATTCTAAACTTAATGAATCGTTGGGACAATTTTAACAGGACATCATCAAGAATAGACACTGAAGCAGAAACGTTTTGGTTTTTCATCAGGCTAGACAAGGCAGAATCTTATGTGTAAGATCATTCTGAGATTAAAAATTGTTTCAAATTGATTGTACGCATATCAGAGTTTGGAGACTAGCAGCAATCAAAGAACATTCGCTTTAAACCATTGCTGCAATTGTAAAATTGCCTTAATTAAATGCACAAATGAGTCGTGAAGTATGGCGGAGCAAAGTACTCAAAATGAAATAAAAAAAAATTATATATATATATATATATATATATATATAAAATAATTAAATATCTGATTTTTTTTTGGATGATTCAAGAATAAATGCTGGTTATTGTGAAATCATTTTCATGATAATGTACAAAGTAGGAGAAGAATAAAAGCATAAAAACCCGTGGAGCCTCCTCAGTTAGCCGCTTAATATATCTAAAAATACATACACTCAGCGGCCACTTTATTAGGTACACCAAGTTTTGGGTGGGACCCTTCCAGAACAGCCTGAATTCCTTGTGGCATGGATTTCACAAGCTTTCAGAAACATTTCACAGGGATGCTGTTCCTTGCTGACCCGATGGCGCCATGCAGCTGCTGCAGATTGGTGTTGCACAGCCTGTTCCATCTCTTCCCAAAGATGCTCTATTGTGTGGCGGTCTGGGGACTGTGAAGGCCACTCAGGTTCCTGGAACAATACGTTCTTTGTGACATGGGGCATTGTCCCTCTGGAAGTATCCATGTGACAAACAGTAAACCGTGGCCATTACGGGATGCACCTGGTGAGGTGTGTCTGGGAAGAAAATTATTGACACTCTGTGCTTCCAAGCAATTCAAATAGACTTAATTGGCCTTCTTTTTTTTTTTTTTTTTCCACCAGCTCAACATTACCTGCAAGAAAATGTAGATATTGTTCCCTGTGCACGCACACACAGACATACACACACACACACACACACACACACACACACACACACACACGCACAAACACACACACACACACACACACACACCCACACACACACACACACACACATGCACGCACGCACACACACGCACAGACACACACACACACACACACACACACAGACACACACACACACACGCACAGACACACAGACATGTTTTTTCATGCAGCCACAATAGTCACTTATCCATTTTATTTTATTTTTAAAATAAATAGCTAGTTTCTTTTTGATAGAAGTAATTCAATTTAAAGGTTTTCTCACAGTATTGTCATTTATGGGAATGTTTGTTCATAAATTCATAGCTGACGTAATTGTATGCATTTCAAAATAATTTAGAATTGATTGTACATTTGTAGTAAATGAGTCAGGTAATGTACTGCAACTTACACACTACTCACTGTCCAGTACCGACCACGTAATCATGGAGGCTTTCTTCAATATTCAGGGGCAATTCCTGGCTCAAACCAGCTGCAAGAGAAACATTTTCCTCTGGTCTACACTGTAGAAAAATAAACCATCTTTTCGATTTTCTTATTGATTTGTCGTGTATGCTAGCGTTGTCTTTTAAGTTGGCAATAAATCAGTGTTTCATCTTTTTTGAGACATGGGAATTGTATAAACATTAAACATCTTTTTAAACCACAGAATTTTGAAACTTTAACACAGAGACCTAGGGGGACTAATAAGATTACTGTAGAGCTGTGGGATTTGAACATGTGTATCATCTGTGTAATAAAAATGCAAGCTATAATATTATCTGGGATTGTGACTGAGAGGAAGCATACAAAGGGAAAATGAATTTACAAGAAGACCTGATCCCTGATGGACCCTTATTGAAACTGGGTTCGGGGCAGACTTAGAAGTCAACTGTGTAAATTAATGTTTCTGATTATGTTTTGAATTAAACTCGTGTAAAGTGGACCCTGAAATGCATGCAATATGTTCCCTAAAGTCAAGTATAATATATTGTGGTCAATGGTAACAAAGACTGCGCTGTCTTTTCTCTGTTTCCAGGACAGTAACCCAGTGATTCTCCTAAGGGACTTGGAATAACTCTACTCTGGTGTTTTTTTCCAATTCAGTTCAATTTCTCTCTCTGCTATTTTACTGAAATCTGTACAGCCAGTACAACTGATCAGATACGTCAAGAAGTATTCTTTAGAAAGTTATAATTAATCTTCTGTTTAAACTTCAATATTAATATGTACTTAGTATTTCATCTATTTTTATATACGACTGAAAAAAGTGACAAAAGATATGGCAGAGTGAATTTACCAAACTGCATCTGAATGAGAGCTGGCCGTGTTAAAAGGAAGAAAAAAAAAATGAACATGACTAGCCTGATAATTATTCAGATCTTCACCACCCAGCCATCTCAAAGATTCCAACAATTAATTCAACTGACTGTTACTGACTAAATTACGTGAATCGCTAAAGGGTAAAATGTTAGTCAAATGGTTTGGATTACAATAATTTTACGTTTGCATAGAGCGTCTGATTCTCTGCTGATGTATACCACGTCTGCTGACAGCTGTTCCCCTGATGCATCAGTGCTGCAGAGTTTGCATCCATAATGCCAGGGTAATGTCGTAAGAATCGGGGTGTAGCCCTACTATGACATTCTGTGCCAGCATTCGTCTGCTCTCGCCAATACCTGAATCCTCGTCTGCTCTGGATTAATTTAATGCATTGGCCTTTGGCCCCTCCTCGTTGCTCTTCCTGTTCCCATTTTTTTCTGGAAACAATCCTCTGTCCAATTGTTCCGAGATATTTAATCCAGCTTCAGACCCCTTTAATACAGTGCATCCAAATGGGATTGGCAGTGTTAACCCCAAGGACAATACTGCCAGCTGTCACAGGTCCCCCATTGGCAAGGATCCTGGACTGGGGGTGGCCTATGGTGGGTGGGGCAACAGACTATGCCTGGAAAGTGTGATGATCTTCTCAGTCTGGTAGAGACAGTGAGTTGCGCGGATCAAGAGCCAAAAGTGCTTTGCGTAGAGGAGATCTCAGATTGTCTGGCTCTTGTCAGGCTCTCTCTTATTTTATTCCTTTTCTAATAGTCTCCTTTTTCCAGCTCCTCCCTCTCTCTCCCCATTTGGATTTCCATACCTATATATGGGGTATTGATTTTGTCCACGCTGTGGTACCACAATGGCCGTGGCCCTGGATGCTGTGTGGGTCCGCGTGAAGAATGTGTGTAAACAGAATGGGCTCCTGATTCTCTCTGTACTTGCCGTTGTCATTGGATGCCTTCTGGGCTTTTTCCTCCGCTCGAAGCGCCTCTCTGAGCAGGTCAGTCCTTCCATCATTACAAATCAGAACCTCCTCTCCCACACTTGTTGACTTTTGTGACATAGATGTTGGCTGAATTGCACATGGCATTCCCAGATGTCTGTCTCAATGTGTTTTCTGTTTTGCGTGTTACAGTAGTTCATCAAGTTCCAGTTAGAGTAAGATGGCTGCTGGGAACCGGTTTTCTCAACGTTTTTGAGAATATCATCTTAGCCCAGGCATTTGTAAATATAGTTAGGGTGATTTGAAATGAAAGAGTGATTTAAGTGAAGGAGCACAGACTCCATGGATATAGAAGGTTCAAATCCAGTCCAAATCACTTTCTGATTACGAAAGTCGCGAGTGGCGGCACACAACTGGCAGAACATAGCTCCTCCAAAGTCAGCGAAGCTACCACCGAATGGCGACATCTGTTGGTTTCTGGTCACCTGTAGGCTTGCAGTGCTTTCAGAGGGATGTGTATTTCCCCCACTACAGTGAGTTCCATGAGGGAAATAATTACTATGATGCTAGGATGATAACTAGGATGTATCGTCCAGATGGACAGATCTCTGAAACCTTTACACTGGTAACAAAAACTCCTTTTTTTGTTTTTAAAATGGTTGTGTATGTCCAAATATTGGTGTCCATCATATTCTCCAGTGTACCTAAATTCAGCTAATTGTACCTGGTAATTCTACATCAAGCAAATGCATGGGAACATGACCATAACAGGTCAAAAATTAAAGCTGGTTTCACATCAAATGCAGAAGGCGCTTTGAGTCCTAGTACATAAAGGGCAATCTTTCAAAACCCATGGGAAAATTTTCAATATCGCATTACCAGATCATGTCACTATTTTTACAGATAATTACAGATCAAATTTACAGATCAACTGCATGCTGGGACTTTTATCAAATTAATAATTGTAAACATTCTTACAATGGAATAACATTTATGCAGCAGTGAATCAGAATAGGCCAATTAGGAAGAAAAAGGAAATAATATGTAAAATATTATTGCTTCTTTTTCAAAATATTAATTTGTTGTCCCACATTCATTGTAACCATCCTCTCGGGATAGTATTTAAGGTCACATGTGAGAAGAACCAATAATCATCTTCTGAGTGAAAATACTAATACAGACTCAAACATATTTTTTTCATTAGCCCTCATTTACACGTTTTTAGTTTTCAAGTTTAATTTTCTCTCGTTTTTCATTCAGACCTTTGGGAAATTACTTAGCATGCCTGGGCTGTAGGCGTACCTGGAAGACAACTTTGCGTTACTAATGTAGGGATTTTTTGCTGCAAAGAAATAGCCGAGATTGGACCACAGTAGACAACAACAGCCACAAGACAATATGCCATAATATAATCATTTGCCTTTATTCACAGTCAGGTACACGTAGCGCTATACAGAGACACGTCTATAGCTTCCTAGTTATGGTGTGTTTTTATGCCTTTTAGCAAGTTACACAGCAGCAACACAGATTTGACATGGACTAATGTGACTCTTTGATGTGGGTGTATAGAGAGGTGTGGGTGACTCATGTAGGCATTGAAATCACCTAATTATGAACAATTACGAAGAAATGTTGAATTCTTAGCTAGAATCTCTCTCTCTCTCTCTCTCTCTCTCTCTCTCTCACACACAAACACACACACACACTCTCACACACACACACACACACACTCTCACACACACACACACACACACACACACACACACACACTCACTATTACACTGCTATAGCACATGCATTTTCGACAATTCATGAGCCGATTGTGACCCAAGAGAGCACAGTAGTGGTGCACAATTGGCATAGCGCCACCTGGGTTGGGGTGGGTTAAATCAGCAGGATTTCACTTGCCTTTCGCTAACGAGCATCTCCGACTGGTTTCCTGGACACCTGCAGGTTAGCAGTGCCGTCTAGTGGGACATGCCTCTCTTCTAATTGGCACTGAACCTCTTGTGGTAGGAGTGGTGAGGGAACGAGACGGGAGGCTTGAAGGCATGTAGAACTGGAGGAGCCGATACATACCTCCTCCCCCTCCCTGCGTGTCGTGGTGGGAATTTTAGCGACGAGCTGCACTGTTGGGAATTCCACTTAAAAAACATTTTTTATAATAATTACAAAAGGTATTTGCCAATTCTAAATTTAAAAAGATCTTTTTTTTTTTAAATTATAAAACAAGATCTTACCTATTATGTATGTTTCCCAAGGCACAATGTATTTAGATGTCTGGGTCACGGCACCGAAGTGGTTTTTGCAAAGAACCAGACCCTGGCATTGAACAACAATCACCAGACAACAACTTATTGTAAGAAGCAAATTTGTCATTATTGACAGAACGATCTGAAGAGACATATCTAACAACTTCTTGCTCTGTGGTACCTTCATGCTTTCAAAAGAGTTACATAGCAGCACCACAGTGTTGACATGGACTAATGGAAAACACGTTTAGATGTGGGAGTATAGAGTAGATTGGGTGTCAAAAGCGGGCACGTAAATCACGTGTGCATTGAACCCACCTAGTTATGCACAATTTTAAACCAGTCATTAAATGACTCAAATGCGTTTTTCAGTTATCTAACAAACATATCCCACAAGGACCTCATAGCGGGGTAAATCATAAATGCATGTTAAATGCATGACTGTTACCGGTGTGACTGAAGCAGAGCATTGTGTGGTTATAGGTTTCTCCTGACATCTATTTCTTTAAAAAGCTAATTTTAGAAATGTCACTGTATAATCCTTAATAACCATTTGTATCAGGCAAGATAACGATAATTTATGTATTTACTCCACTAGGTGGCAGGATCTGAGCATCATAATCTATTGATTTGCAGGAAACTTTATCAACTTTATCTGCAGATTAAAATAATTTGTTTTCTGAGCAAGGAGACTGCCAGAATGCTTTATGTGTACTTTAAGAAACTGTATTATTTTTTTATTTTTTTAAATGGCCAAGTTTTATACATATTTTTTAGCCACCATTTTGCAGCATGGTAGCTTCCCTTGGTTAACTATTAAAGAAGCTGTTCGGCCATCGTATATATATTCACTTGTTTATATATTTTGAAAATTATTTAAAATGTTATGTCAATACAATTATGTTACACAATATATGGGGTAAATTTTTAATAAACCAAAAGAAACTTCCCCCTATTTTACATCCATTTAGAACAAAGTGACGTATTTTGATTGGGACCAATTCAAAACGCTGACAACCCGCTAATCACATTTAATAAAATTGTATTTAATAGTGTTTTCTTTTTCTCTTTTTTTTGCATGTATCTTATTCTACTCATAAAAAGAAAATGGTATTAAATACAGTCATGCAAAATGCAATTTGCGTTTGCCAAAGTTTTGATTTGATCCAGGCCCTTAATTTAGTAGCTTCTGCTAAACTTCAAGTCTATTTAAATTTTCTCTTACAGACTAAAGACTGGCAGAGATCTTTTGACGTTATTCAGTGCTTTCATTGTTTTGATATTGATAGTTCATCCACCATTATACCGTTTTACATTCTCAATTAGTTTGCTATAACCAATGAGTAAGCTCTTGCTGCTTTGCTAGTGTGACAATTCCACTGTCACTAGGTTGCACAGTGGTTAAGACTGTGGATGCAAATACGTTTTGCTAACTTTTACTGAAACAGTACCTCATTCAGAATTACTTTTGTACACCTAGGTAGTATCATGCACTATGACTGGATGCTAAGAGGTCACAGACCTCCATGGTACTTATTATTTAATTGAAAACAGGTAATGTTTGTTTTGGTCAGCGAGGACTCACCATCTACCAGTGAAAGGCAAGTGGTTGTGCAGTTAACTGGTGGAGCTGCGGTGACTGCGAGTACAAAGCTGGTGCCCATAGCCCAACTGATTTATTGAAACCAAACTGGAAGAGAAACAGAGAGAAAAAAAGAAGCAAACACCAATGTGCCCCAGATCTTCTCAAACTGCAAATTTTACAACAACATTTCTCGTGCATTACTTTAACATTTTATCTTGTTACTTTTACTGTGATCATTTAGCTATCTTTCAATATTGTATCAGTTTTGACAGCCCGGCTTAGGAATAATCCACAGAGTGCAGTTTTTCAAATCTTCCCATTTCTGAAATAACCCTCTGTCCCTGTTCCACTTCTACCTCGTCAGATGTGTGCCTGGTCATCTAGACCTATAGAAACATGGGACACTGTCACCAATTATTACTTTGGCTACAATTATATGAAAATAGTAGGAAGGTGAGCAACAGTGGGGCCACTATTGAGATCTTAACCTGCTGCCTGCTGGTTATAAACACAGTACATCAACTGTTAAACCGCATGATTCCCAATTTCCATGCTGTTTCATGGATGTGCGTCATTCATTTTGCTGAGCTTCAGTTACTCTTTCCCGCTTTCAAATCCTAAGTCTGTGAAAAAGCGCACCCCTGTCAGGCTAGTGCAGCTGTCCCATTTGCTACTTTGAAATTAGCCCTCTTATTCGGGTGCCCTCTAGACTCGCCATTTGGCAGTGGGTCACCGCATTACCATGCCAGCTGTAGATGCTCTCTGTGCCACGCACTATCCCTCTCTCATGCCCGCCAGCCGTTGGCATTGCTGATCTGGCTCTTAGACCACAAGCTAAGCTCTTCCCCCCTGATGCAGCGCAGAAAAGCTCTTTAGCCGTCATTATTTTATATGCCTCTTCATCTGTCAGTTTTTGTGCCTCCCCACCCGCAAGTCGATACGATCAACAGAGGAGATTCAATCTGAAGTCGTGTCACATGGCGGAGATGAGACATCTCACCTCTTCTCTTCCCAAAGGGCTTAGCATAGTTCTGCCACAATATTTAGCTGGCCTCATCTGCTGCCGTGGGGACATTTTTCCTTATGGTAGTGATTTGCTGTGTCTAATGTTGAAGTACAAAAGCTTTACAAATGCCGTTTAAGTTTAAAAAGAGAATCTGCGTGTGAATTTTTCTGACAACCCCTAAAAAATCCCTTGCAAACAAATGCATACTTCAACACTATAAATAACATACTATTCCCTCTCCCCTAAATATGATCTGCTTTTGGCATCCCATCTCTTCCCCATCTACACCTTAAAACCTGTCTTTGATTGTCCCACGGCCAGGGGCGACCCTCTGTGATTCCAATCCCAAACCTTTGACTGATCAAGCACTAACTCCCATCGTTGTATTGTTGTCAGAAAATGGATACAAGCAAGTTAATATCAAATGTACACGATGCCCCAACAGTCTTTTTTTATTTCACCTTTGCCCTTGCTGCATTAGGCATCCCTTGTGCCATCCCCTCATTCCCTCACATTCTTTGTTCAATTAGAATTTGCTATTAGTTAGGTCATGTCATGCTGTTGCCGTTAATTGCTGTAGAATATTAGACTTAATACATTATTTCTTGGCTTCAGTATCTTATTTCTAGAAAGTTTTCTTCACCATCTGCGTTTAGGAAAAATGTAATGTCTCTGGGCTTTGAGACAAGGTAGACAGATAAATCATTAATGCTAATTAAAAAAAACAACATTCTACTGTTCTGGCATGTCACAAACGATAAAGAAAATAAAAAAGGACTATTTCTCATATATCAGAAGCTGTTACCCTGTTATCTGTGAGAGCCTAATTAAAGTTACGTTTTATGGTTGGAAAATGGACACACTGAGTAAGATTGAATTGACACTGGCTGAATGACTCATTGAAGAAGGAATCAACTCTGAAAAAGACTTATTGTTCAATCAAAAAATGAATTCATAACATCCTTCCTTCTTAGCTCCAGGCCTGAGTTTAAAAATAGTTGTCATTTTCAGAGAATTTGCTATGTAGAGCCTTGATTAATCATTTCCACAAAGGAGTGTTGACATGAAGATGAATGTGTAAATCTGTCATGGTCCCCAGACCTTATTTAAACAGAATAATTGTGAGACTGTCTGGAGACATGCTGAGTGGATTCAGCCTTTGTATCATAGGTTTTGTGCATTGGCTAAGCCCTTAAAGATTATCCTGTGGAGAAGTTCTGGACGTTTACTAGTAACTAATAACACCGTTTCCTTCCTGATGTACATTTAAAGGTTAAACATTCGATAAGTGACAGTCTGTTGGCAATTCAGTGAATCTTGCAATACCTTTTCTCCAGGGTGTGGACAATGGAGGCAGATATACATGAGTATAAATTCACGTTCAAGACATGTTGTCAGTTACCCCAAATGAAACACCATTCATTTTAACCAAAATTTCAACTGAGCACCACTAAATATTTCCCAGTCAAGATGGAAAAAATAATAATCAAAATCCTCATCACTGTAAACAAGAGCACGGAGAAGCCTACATCTACAATCCAAATCTTAGATGGATTAAAGTTCATTGACTCCAGTGGTAGATTCCTCCTATTTTGACCAAAATCACAGCTTAAGGGAAAGAAGCTTTCTCAAGCTTTTGAAAACCAGCCAACCTCAGATCATCAGGACATGGATTGGACATTGGGGCTGTGTTGGTGGGGGCATGAGTGCCATGAGGTTACAGAAGTGCAGTGTTTTAAAGGCTGACTTACCATTTTTCAATGGTTAGCTTTAATCTGTGGATGGTGTGGTGAAATATTTCCAGGAAGTATCTGTAACTCATTAAATAGAAAAATGAAGTATTTAGGTTGGCTTTTGAGTGTCCTCCCATGTGAACAAATGTGGCCGACTGGAAAATTTTGAATAATGTTTCAATCGCTGCTTGGCCAATTGAATTTTCAGCGTGCTGCTGTGTATTTACATAGTAGTTAGTGTAATAGTGTAAATAATTACAGTGCTATTAGGCATAGTTAGACTGCACTCATTATGTAACACTCCTATTGGGATCTATTCTGATGCATATCTAATATTAGACTTTATGAATGGCTTTGTTTACAGTGGTACCAGAGGATGGGATTCTGTTCAGATCCAATGGCTTGTGTTTGCGTACGCATTGTGCGTTTCTTGTTAGAGCATTTTAAAAATGGCTCAGGCAAGATGAGCCTACAACACTGCTCCTGTGACCTTCACTGTGATTGCAATAGACTGAAAATAAATTTCAATACGCTCACGAGACTCTTGGTTTTCCGAGTTCTATTTAGCATATTAACTATATGACACATTTTGTGTACCGAAATGACCTGGTCTCTTGGGGGGTGCCAATAATCTGTTCATTTTTGTTAGAGAGGATAGAGACTATGGTTTGAAGCTTGTGTGGGTTTGATGGGGGACTAGGCAGAGGATGCCCGCTGCATGAGCCAAGCTCAAAAACGTTGTGAAAGAGAGATAATACGCGCACACATTGTTTCATGTTTCTGAGAGACAGGCTACACTGTTTTTTGAGAGCTAAGAGCGAGTTTGGGCCAGTTGGAAAAAAGGGAACTCATCCCTGACTATTTTTCACGACATGACTCAACGTCACCTTTTTTGACATTGTTCAAAAGATACTGGTTCTAAAACTGTATTATTTGCATTGGAAGTATGGAGCTTTAATTATGTCTACATTTCAGAACAGTGCCAGATTTTTGAGAAACATACAGAAGAATACTAATGACAATAATAATTTTTAATGGTAGTAGTATTACGGTTGTTGTCATCATCACTATTACTGCGGTGCTCTGCATGTTTTTAATGCCACCGTAGAAAGATCCTCTTTCGTCTTCTCTGTTCCACATTAAACATAATGCAAACCTTTTTCCATGCTCTCTGCAATATTCTTTGTCATATCACCACGCGATATCTGATGTCTTTATAAAAACCCAATTTTTTCTCTTTATCTAAGGATTCTTTTTTTTTTTTGCTTTTGTCTGACTACTTTCACATACCAAAATAGACCTGCGCGTAAACTGGCAAACTGGAATGGAAAAAAAGCAGCATTTTTTTCATTTAAAACGTCCTTTTTATAAAATGAGCATTTCTCAAGTGTCTCTGCAGCAGTCTTCCATAAGTTTGCACATGCTCCAGAATATTTTTTTTTACATTGTAACTACATTGTAGGCACAAATGTATGCACTCACACACACACACACACACACACACACACACACACACGCACAAAAGCTGACTGCAACTTTGTTTCACTCTTCGTAAA
>JAOYSI010022982.1:0-34170 GCA_025775065.1 Hiodon alosoides | reverse complement strand
ATAAAATAAATAATATAAATAATATAAGCCACAAAGCACACAGAATTACCCTGAGTAAACCAGTTCCTCGCAAACGTCATCCTGGCTGCTCACATGTCAAAACGCCGAAACGGGACAGGCTCTCTGCTATCCTCCCCAAATCACTTCACCCTCTGCGCCTCAGCCTATGCCAGATACTAACGGCAACACTTCGTTTTCAAGTCTAGGTTCGCCTGTATGTGAAACATTTAACCAACAATGGCCATCAGCCTAACTCAGTGACTAGCCTACCTTCAGACTGGTAGGCCACTGAAAAGGCTTTGATAGGTTACATTGCAGTTAAAAAAAACAAGACAGACACAGACACACAGACACACACACACACCTCTTCACATTCTATACCCGGACAATTCCATAAATCTTTCACTATTAAAACTGCATTAAAACTGCAAGATAATCTAGAGTATCAGAATTATATCGGAACATAAGCGACCTTTATTAATTATGAGGTTAAGCATTGTAAATTACGTAATTAAAGTCGTAACAACTAGAAACCTGTTTATATTACAATCCAATAAGTTCATTAATCACAATAATACACATTTATTTAAACCAGCTCCGGCTTGAACTACCAAACACAATTATGTGAACGCAGCCACTAGCAGGAACTTAAAACATTTCCCAAGCTGTACTGCCGTTTTCGAAAGCTTTTCTAGTATTATCCAATAAACTTGCACAGAAATTACACTGAAAGGATTTAAGGACATATAAACCTTCAAAAACTATTATTAACATAATGACAACATCCTTTAAAGAGTTGCGTGCCACCTCGCCTTTCTAGAATGCGAGAGTTTATATGAACGTAGCCTTTAATATGAAAATATGAATATGAAATATGAAATTTCCTAAGAACATAAAACATAAATACTGAATCCCATGTGGATACAGGTACGGTGATGGCATTTTGAACCTTTTTTAATCCACGGAAAAATTATCGCAAAACAACGACGCTCTATCAGAATGACAGGAGTCGGCGAAACATTTTCCTCAAATCGCAGGCACATTAATTACAGGCGATGTCGGTGTTTACACAGATCCCAACGGTTGACTAATGCCGTCTGTTCTATTAAAAACTATAAACAAAAAAAGGAATTCTACAATTTTTAAAATTAATGTTGACAACCGCTAATCCTGCAATACAGCTGTAAAAACGTGCAGTTCGCGCTGAAAACCCAACCATCTAACAAGCACCACAACATCTTAACGCGAATTAGTTATGTGCATAATTTACTTTTGCAAGATTAAACATTAAAACGCATTAAAAAGAAAATATTTTCTAAACCCCCCAGGACTAAAGCGAATGGTCAACGTTCTAAAAAAAATAATGATCCTTGAGGGAGTGTTCAAAAACATCTACGGCAGATACACACGATTGCCAACAGCTAGAACTAAGCGCTACTAACTGACGTGCGTAAACGGTCTCAACTTTCCCATGCTCCAGGCTGCACAGGGGACAGCACGGGGGACAGCACGGGGGACCACACCGGGGACCACACCGGGGACCACACCGGGGACCACACCGGGGACCAAAACCTTAGAGTGGAAAAAATATTCATATGGACGCGCACGCCTTCGCCGCGCTTAGACAGTGTGTCTAAAAAGAACACCAACCAATATAGGCAAGTTTACAGAGCAATATCTGACGAGACATGTGCCGTTGTCGGCCCTGAAGGACAAGGCATCTATATGGTTTTTAAAAAGCTGTTACTATACAGTCGCAAAAGTTATTTAATTGAAGTGCACACAACCAGCTGTTGCTACATTGTATCTACAATGTAGATTAACAACTTGGGTTTTTTTTGGCTGCTATTGCGCAAAAAAAAGGATCCATTCAACGATCCAACTTTCACTCTCACACACTGGACACGAGCTCAGCTGCAACTGTACAGAGTGTCTGATTCGGTGCAGCGGACAACCACTTACAGAATTTCTAAAATAAAAACCATTTCTTTTACTTACCTCCGTCCTGGTCTGCCTGAAGACAGGCGGGAATGTTTTTTTTCCAGCCCGGCATTTCCTGTGCTGTGTGCGCATTCAGAATATTTCGAAGATCAATCTTTGACGCATTTCACTCTAACTAAAGGTTTCCTTCGTACATATCACCCGTCTCCTTTTCTCTGTGCCCGGTGTAATTCAACGCCGAGTCTCCCACGGCCTCGTTATGGAAGCGAGGGAGGGAGGGAGGGAGAGAGAAGAAACGAAAAAACGAGGGGAGAGCGCAAAGTATTTCCTAAAGGTGCTAGGCTCAAGTTGAGCCGGACAATCCACTCTAAATTAAAGAACGGAGAGCAAACGTTTTTAGAGTCACGTGTGGGTTAGATGTTTGGCATAATCGCGCTTCTAGAAGGAAAGGTGTACGTTTGCTTCAACCCCCTTTCGGGGTATGTGTTTAAAGTGTAGTGCCATGGTTTGGGAAATGGTCTGGTCCACGCGACAAGACAGCCCAGAACGGCGTAGTCTGCTTTAGTATAGGGCGAGGAGCAGGTGAGCAACAATTTGATCCCTAAAAAGTTTCAAGAATCAAATATTCCTTAATTTAATACTACACAGTAAAACATCGAGCAGTTCTGTTTAAAGTAAGTGTTTAATGATATTCTCTTTCTAAACAGTTTCGTTAACAAACACAGCGTTTTACGTATAAACCCATCTGTGTAAAACACTCTTTTCTATACACACGTTTTAGTGTTTTAAAATTCACAATGGCTGGATGCTAATAACGTTTCATTTATAAACACAAAAAAAAGGATTGCAGTTTCGTTCTTTTGATTTTTTTAGTGTGTGTACCCCGAGAGGAGAAACATATTCAAAGCAAACAGTGCGTTTTATCAAACAAGCGCCCTGTACTAATTAATCGGATGATCTAGATTAATTGCAAGGATCATAACATGAAGTCACGTGATCTTTCTCCTTATTAGAAGGCAACGGGTTTTTTTCTCCGCGTGTGCGCAGTCTTACACAATCTTCATATAAATGAGATTTAAACCCCCATCGATATTATGACAAAAACTGTCAAAGCCCCCAGAACAAACCTATAGAACGTTTCAGTTTCCATTCATAACTTCATTATCCGCAATTAATCAAAGCCAAGTGAAACCAACTCATTTGTGGTTAACAGTGAACATGGAAATGTGTATGTAAACACGTGTTGGTTATTTGTATGCAGGCTCCTACTGTTATATTAATTAGATTTCTCCAAAAATATGTGGCCGACGTACATTTCCCAGTAGTTAACCATTGGTTCCAAATGTGCTCTTTGTTTGGATAAAATATCCACGGCTTCCAAATCCGAACTTCAAGATGTGTTCGATCTACTTCATAGCTATCAACCTTAATACTGTTAGTATTTAATAACTTTAATGTCATTAAATACAGTGGGTTTTACCGAAGTTTCTCATCTGTACCAAATGTGAATATAAATGGTTTCCTCTGATACATTTTACGGGTTACCTTCATTATCAGACCGACATTGAAATTATATATATATATAATCTTTATTTAACGTAATTTAGACTCCAAATCCGTGACAATCGCCTGGAAATACGAAATTGCTGGGGCCCTCCTGGGTGCCTGAACGCTCTGTCACATTCTGAAACTTGGCTAAATGAAAAACAGCCGTCACCCCCGAAGACAGCTGCACTACAATAGCAAACACCTGTCACCGAACCACCTCGTTGGCAGTAAAACGTTTTCGAAGGTGGAAAAACCTCGTGCCTCGATACTCTTGCTCTGCAGACTTCTGTGCTGGTAACAAACGATTAAACTCGGCTCCTAAAAGTCATGTTTAAAATATCACAGAACAGATTTTTTCGATTTCGAAATAGTTATCCTGCCAGTATAATTCTCTAGGCTGTTTAAACAACTGGCACACATACAGTACTGGTCTTGTCTTTGAAGGCAGGCTGACAGACAATGGACCCTTAAGCCTTAGGAATTGAGCTGATAGCTTGGGAAAATGTGATTTTGAAATCCTCTGAATATTCAAATGGAGGTAGGTGCCATCTGCTGGTCCAAACCAACTTTTCAGCAGTGATAAATAACAGGTGGGTTAAGTTCCCATTGTATACCTTCATTTTCCTCCTGTTAGTAATGGTATGGGGTCTGTTGGTCTTCACAACTGTCAAGATATTATGTGCACGGGTTAACTTCCTGCATTGGAAGGAATCCACCGGCTCTGTCGCTCACTGTCACAGACTAGCTGTGTGATCCCATACGGCCAGACAGGTTCCCCAAGATCTCTCTCTCTCTCTCTCTCTCTCTCTCTCTCTCTCTCTCTCTCTCTCTCTCTCTCTCTCTCTCTCTCTCTCTCACTCTCTCACTGTTGGAGCACAATACAGCTTTGGGAGATGTCACCTTGTCTGGCAATAAAATGAAAGCGATCCCATAAGGACCCTCAATCTACTCTCACTCCAGAGGCACCCCAGGCCTGTGGGGGTGAGCAGGAGCACTGTATGGGGTGGGGGGCTCACAGGTCGTCTTCACACTCGGCCACACTCTCCGTGTGGCGTGGTTCAGTCTGCTGTCGGAGAAGGGTCTCTGAGGCGAGGTGCAGTCTACTGACGGAGAAGGGTCTCTGTGAGGCGAGGTACAGTCTGCTGTCGGAGAAGGGTCTCTGTGAGGCGAGGTACAGTCTGCTGTCAGAGAAGGGTCTCTGTGAGGCGAGGTACAGTCTACTGACGGAGAAGGGTCTCTGTGAGGCGAGGTACAGTCTACTGACGGAGAAGGGTCTCTGTGAGGCGAGGTACAGTCTGCTGTCGGAGAAGGGTCTCTGTGAGGCGAGGTACAGTCTGCTGTCAGAGAAGGGTCTCTGTGAGGCGAGGTACAGTCTACTGACGGAGAAGGATCTCCGTGAGGCATAGTGCAGTCTACTGATGGAGAAGGGTCTCTACGGATGGAGAAGAGAGAAGACCACAGCGAGAACCGCATGAATCGCTCGAACGTGAATGTTTTTCTGTGACAGGAGCAAGGCCCTCCTCATTCTTCTGCATTTACTGTATTTAACAGTGAGTCATCTGCAACCAGGCAAGCTTCTTTCTCCCTCGAGTTCCCGACAACAGTTACCCTGAAGTGCTCTGCACAACTCATTAGTCAATGACATTAGCTGCTGAAGTGAAGAGGAGGCATTTGTACCTTTTCTAAATGATAGCGCAAATTTGGACCAGGCGACCAGAGGGACAAGAGACAGCCTATTGCTGGTTACATATTGATCTGGAGAAGTCATTAGTGATATATTCTGAGCGAGTCAGTGTCCTTGATATTGGTCAGAGAATCGTGGCCCCTTCACAGATGGGGCCCACATTGGGATTACGAGTGTCCTGAATGGGCTAGACTTTGCCCACTGTTCCCCACACACACACACACACACACACACACACACACACCACTTCCCTGCTTCTTCCCTCACACAGCGACGGGCATTATACACACAGTTTAATTTTACTTCAGAGTCAGAGCCACAATCTATAGACCTTGAAAATAAAAACGATTGATGACACATAGACAGCACATATAATTGAGACTTATAGAGTAGAGTCGACGGAGGCAGTAGACTGACATATAATTTAAGGGATGCGTCAGAAAGTCCTATCCAATGTGCATCTGTTTCACACATGGGTGATTATTACTGACACCTTTGACAACAAGGTTCTGCTGCATTGCCGTGAATATCCGCCCGCTTCCCTCTTAAAAATGTTTTTTCTAAACAATGAGACATATTGCACATTTAAATTCCTCCCATTACCCAAAGATTCCCTTTTTTTTTTTTTTTTGCTCGTTTAAACTATAATGGCAATTAGCTGTTCATTTGCAGAATGTTAATTAGCTCCACTCTGAGAGATTTTTTAAAACCATCGGCAGTACTTTCAAAATGCACTGGTGATTTATCTGCGGTAATGATTAGTTTTGAACGGTGAGCGCGGTGAAGGCATCTAACCCATACGCCGGTAAAAAACCTGTTGAATGTGTTTGCCCAACACGAGCCAGGCAATCAATCTGCAGTCCGCCTCGAGTCATTCCTCCGTCCTGGCAGGCCTGGCCTTTGGATTACTTGGCTCATTGTGCGCTCGCAGGCAGTGGAGGCGGGCCGCCGGCCACTTATCCTCGGTTTTGATAGATATTAATGCCAGCCGGTTGTTCTGCGGTTGCCCTGGCGTGCTTAATCGCCGGCTAGCACTTTAGCGCCGCTATTAAACCGGCAGACGGCTGAGCCCACCAGGCAGAAACTATGTGTGAGAGGGTACTCCGGAGATTCTCCCGTTTAACCTTGCACTCATCTCTCCTTCGCTCGCAGTCGGGACAATTTCCTTTCTGTTTGCAAATATTATAAAGGTCCCGGGAACATGGTCTCGCCCAAAGATTGTTGTGTTTGTTTTTTGTCGTTTTATGTGAAAGGATCGGTTTTGCAAAAATCCTATTTCCAAGGACCCCTGGATCTTTCACACAATGTGACCCTGATGTTGACAGTGTTTTGTCCTTGCATGATGAAATCTCAGCCGGGAGTATGGGCATGACTATTTCTCAGTATAATAGTTTTGTATTGATATGTCAGGCTCTGGCAATGACGAGGCAACTCCCAGTGTCCAGGACGGCACGCTTGGCAAACCCATGTGCAGAGAGTCGGTGAAGACGATAGCTCAGTCCCCGAGGACATGGTGTTAGCACGAGTTCAGATCCCCAGGGCAGACTGCACCGTTAAAATCGCATCGCAGCTCTGCGTTTCCCTTGGGCAGATAGCAGTTCTTTCTCGTTCTCCGTTACAGACCCATGAAGCGATGCCCCTGGCGGCCTTCCTAGGCCCCACAACAGATTTATGGGTCCGGGGCCTTGCTAAAGTCTCCCAGGACAATCTCAGCACTGCGATTTCTGCTCCAGCCAGAATGCTTTAGTGGCCATTACATTCTTACCCGCCGTTGGCCAGGAAATAAAACCCTGTGCCAATCAGCTTCATATCGACTGCTTATAGCAGCCAGCTGCATTGGGATGATGGAAGGTTAAACGCCACGCGGACGGCTCCTCGTGCTGTTTTCACTGCGGTGCCAGTAAAGAGCCCGCAGAGGGAGTCTTGGATCCGACGCCTACCCTGCTGCGCAGACGCGGCAAAATGTTGACACTGTTTCTCCTTTCCCCTGAGTTCTCCAGACGAGTCTCTTCAGCTCCCGAGAGCTCTCGTGATGTTGGCAGAGTCCTATCCAGCTGGAACAAAAGGAGTTTTCCCCACTAAGGGGTCTCAAGAAAAGGGTGTTGCAGGTGTCATGTGAACGACGGAGACCCAGAGCCTCATTGACGTCAAAGGAAAGCCAAGTGTGGTTTTCTAAGGATATCTCTTTCTGGAATAGTATCATGAATGCATTTTGATTGTCTCAGTATTTATAAAGAAGATTGTGTTTGCCTGTGTTATACTGCCTTTCTGCATCACACGTAGTCCTGATATTAAAATTCTTCATAGCATGTTAGTCTACACATATTTATACAATTGATTTTGGCACCTCCACACAAAGAATGAAGCCTTTTGTTCCCAGTGGAAATCTTCCTAGGGGATCAATAGCTGAGCAGGACCCCTCCCTGAGCAGGAGAAACTATCGCTGCCACAGAGGGGCACAGTGTGTGCCAGGGATGGGGTCGGCAGCTCGACCCGCCAGTATTGTTGGAGTCGCAACCACCTTTCGATGGGCTTTGTCGCCAGCAGCCACAGTGCATTGTGGGTAGGGAAGGGAAGAGAAATTACCTGGTCCTACAACAGCCGATGATGTAATTTAGATCGATTATCCCTGCCGATTGCCATGGCGGTTTGCATCTGAAAATCCAGCGTTTTAAATCAATTCAGAACTTGCATTGTCAGAGAGATAAACAGTAACGGACCTCCTGGGAATTTTACTGAGATTTTAAAACAAAAATATAGATTTGAAAAGCAAAGCCAACAAAATCAGCAGTGATTTTTTTTTTCTTTTAGAAGGGATTATCTAGACTTTGAGTAATTTGAATAGAAAAGTAACCCTGTAACAATTAAGCTTTTTTTCACAGCACGAATGAAAAAAGGAACAAAGTGTGATGAAGTTGATTTCGGCTGTTTCTTGGAGCTTTGATTCCCTTTCCGATGAGGACTGGTGATGTCCAGTAGATGTTCGGAAACGAAGCAGGGTAAGTTGAGGGTTACATGTGCGTTTTAACTGGGCCACGGCTCAGTGATATAATAATATATTCCCATCCTGTTGTTCAGTCCCTGCTGCTTGGGTGTATATATATATATGTCACAATTAAACATGTGTGGCACGCTGCATTGCGTGCTGTAGCACCATGATAATCAATAATAACGGGGATTCGTGATGAAAGCTCGATGGACGCCAACGTTGAGACATTACGAATAGATTGGAGATCTAAATTCCAGGCTAGTTCTCTCCGATTTCGCTGGTATTTGTCCTGATTTCTCCATGTTATTATTTCAGAATATGGAATGCTCTCTGTGTACTGATGTGTACTGGTCCTGTCCTGCAGTCCCGTTCCTTATCTACATTCAGATTCTTGGGAGGCCTAACTGTTATTTAATAAAACAAATTAATTCACTTCAAGAAATAGGTTTAAATCAGTGCATGAAGATATTGATTAATTTAATCTCCTCAACAGGCCCGATGAGAACATTTGGATATAATTAGAAATTTTAACAGTTTTGTCATCCAGTTTCAAACATGGCCCATGGCAATAAGGAATACCAGATGTGTGTGAAATTGGCAATAGACTCATAGCCTATTAGGGAGGACAAAATAAATGCATTAGATACTGAATCCTATTAGAGCACGGAGATAGTGACTCGGTGAGTTAAACAGGTGGAGTTCATTATTTTCTTCACAGAGCTTAATGCGATGAATCACGCAAAAATATTGCAACAAAATTTTCTTGGTGATGGGATTTATTGTGGTACAGTGATCACGGAGGGTGAACGCTGACGTGAATGTAAGTTATAGGACTTAGAGACACATCCTTCTTCGAACAGATCAAAGGCGGTCTAGACTTGTAAATCTATAGCGAGAGAGCTGGCGGACAAACACCAACGCTGAATGGACAGATGTCAGAATCCTGCAGATCGGTGGGCAGGCAAAGGTAGTAGTTCCCTGCCAATCTTTTTTGTCTGGGTTGCTGTCCTCGGACACAGCACCTCACTAACTGCATGAGTGCTCACTTGGCTCATTAACAAAGAGTGACGGGTCGAATAAGACGGGACAAGTCATCTTAACAAAGAGTGACAGGCCAAATAAGACGGGACAAGTCGTCTTGACCTCTAGTCACACATTGTCTCTGTGTACCAGATGCAGAAGTCCCGGCTATTCACAGACCACAAGCTTCAATCGTTTGAAATCAGGTTTCAAGGTTGGTATCTCCTTCTTTATGTCGAGTTAAATGCAATTGAATGTGTACAAAACTGGACAGAGACAGAGTACGTACAGGACAATAAATAAGAACTGTGTTTGCACATTAACTGAGAAAATAGCCCATTGAAATGAAAACACATTTGAATTGCAGTGCCAATGGAAAAACAGATTGACGGAATATTGCCTTTGCACTAAATCTTATCCGAAGGCTCATGACGTCAGTTCTGGTACTAATGCAACTGAAAATGATGGCAGGACTTCACTATCATCTCAAAATAAAAATGGAAACCGTGAGATAAATTTGGGTGCACTCAAACATTTTGACATATATTTTGTACATGAATGAATGTCTGAGCGAGATCTCAGTGAAGTCACGACGTTCACAGCAAGGTTTTAATAACATTCTGAACTAGCCAGGATTCTCCTGTCTGTTTTCCATGGTGTTCAAGGGTACAGTATAACGTACCTCTAATGTAGACGTTACTTCTAAACAAATATATGAGGTTTACAAAATTAAGTTATTGTTTGATTTGACTCTCTATACGCTTTCAGTATATGAATAATAATTGAATGCATTCGAATATATTTCTTTAATCAATCCAAAAATAAAGATTTAAAAAATCACAATCCCCAAAAATAAATTTAAAAATACCGATTTCAGCAGTAAACTCCTTTCAGACGCACCTTGGTTGGAATTTTGCTCAGTGTGTCATGAAAGTCCATGTGCACCGAATGTGTTTTACAAGTGCATTGTCTGCAGGAAGAGACACAGAAAGGAGAGAAACACATGACAAGGATCAGAGAAGCCCGAGCGGGGTCGAACTTCCCCCGATGTGCCTCGTATCCCAGCCCGTTTGACAAATTTCCACTTTCTGCCACGTTTCAGGATTAAACACATTACCGCTGAGGTCACCCTGTCGCACCCACGCCCCTCTCCGCCGCACCCACGCAGTCTGTTGAAGGTCGCTCTGTGAGTTTATCCGAACAGGGCCACCCAAATGTGTTCGACACACCAGAGCCCACAGGTGGCCTTATTGCGTGACAAAGCTCACACGCTGAGCTTCCTCTGCAATGTTGCTGCTGATAGGCCGTTCTGTGTATGGTTCACTTGGGGGGATTTATATTCACAGCTAAACCTGCATGTGGCCAGAGTCCCTAAAATTCCTTGATGAAGTGCTGAAGGGAAGGAAGGGTAAACAACAATGCCCGGAGAAATGCTGGGCCTATCCCTCCAACAGATACAGCTTTTTCTCAGAAAGCACAAATCCTCTTGTGTGTATTAAAAAAAAAATTTTTTTACTTTGGAGTAGGTTGCCGTAGGCTCGCTTTCAACCTTGGCATCTTCCGGATGGGGTTTGTAAATTCTGTAAACATTTCTGGGTTTCGCTCTTTTAAAACGTCTAAGGCTGAAGAGCCTCTCACGTAGGGAGCGTATTTCCACAGGGAGCTGTGTGTTGTGTTCTGCTGGGCACACCAAGCTGAAATCCATGGTGACTTGACTTTAATCATCCAGCAGAACAGACTCTCTCTAAAAAACCAACCAATCACTTCAATTCAGCCTTCATGCCTTGTGCTAGAAAAAAAAAAAAAAAAAACGATCATTTATAGTAACCCTATATATGGCAATAAATCAGCCGTGTAATATCGATGACTAAACAGTGATTCGATTCAGTTCAAAGCCCATTCAAAACAACATTTTTTTTCAGTGATATTTGGCTGCATGTTAAAAGGATATAAATAACCAGATCTGTTTTATAAACTACAGGCCAATGAAATAAGGAATTTGAGATCATGCACGCGTTCGAACAAATACTAGTGTGTTCTATGGGGATCTCGGGTAAGAGCCTCCTGGAGATTAGCGGTTAGCTGCATCTTTATGCAAATATCAACAGAACCCAAACCGTAAATCACCAGGCTGTACATGCGTGGTGATCATGCAGTGGTGCAGATGTATGCAAAGTACAGGATAGCACACGGCCTCGTCCACTCGCTGTGGCCACTGGGACAGTACCCCTGTGCATCAGCGGCGCCAGATAATTGTGATTGGGAGAGTTACGGGGGGGGCTGGATTGTTTATAGCAGGTGCTAAAGAATTTTGATGCAACAAACAATAAAAAAAATTACTGGGGTTTTTTTTTGGGGGGGGAGGCTCAGCTTTTTTCAGGGGGTGCTTAAGCCCCCGCTAGAACCCTCCCTCCCGCCGCCACTGCCCCTGTGCTCTACTGCAAGTTGGAAACGCTTCATGTCAGCGACATTTATGCCCCGACCACCGGATTGCATATCGTCCATTCAGAGGGAAGATTGCTTGTGAAATCATTTGTCGAGCCGATATTGAGCACAGCGGTTGTATCTGGTAAAGCTGAATAATCACTTTTATTTGTGCAGTACACAGGTATTCACGCACTTACTGAGACACACGCACAAACACAGGATGATTGGTAAGGCTCATGGGAATTGTGTCTTTTCACACAATTTATGTTTCATGGACTCCATTTGAGTAGTCTACCATCATCCACAGAACTCATTTCCTTCCTTTCATAAATATATAGGACACATTAAAAAAAAAAAAAAACAGATCCAAAATCTCTTGTCCTCGATAAAGCCCCCAACACCAAAAATAATTAAATGTACCCATGTAAAATAATGCTATTCAGCTCCATTCCTGCAAACCATTTGTGGTCTTTCTTTTGTGAAAAGGGATTTATTTTTTGTACAAATTAAACCACTTTGTTTTTTTCTCTCCATTTGCCAAGAGCATCTGTGTCATGTTGCCTATAGAGCGAAATGCCATTATCTCTGTACTTAGGGCATAGTTTTTCATCCCTTCACGCACCACTGCTTCCATGAGGTTACATAATTGGGACATCGTGAGCACGGTAGTCTGAAAAAAAAGCCAAAGATAATCTTACATGGTAAAATAAAGCAATTTATTTGATCGTCAAGCACCACTCTACCGCAATGGCGAAAGGCTTAGATTCAGACTCTCTTCTGACACCTATTGTTTAGCTTCGGTATCAAGCAGTCTCCGTCTATGTTAGCTCTGTCACTACGAAACCAATACCTTGAGTTAGGCATTTTCTTATTTCACTATATTTCCAGGAGTATAAAAGTACAGTACTTTGTAATTTAAACGGACCCCACCCCTCTCAAACAGACTCACTCTCTCACACACAGACGCACTCCCCTTGAGGCTTCAAAGGTTTCGTCATTGAACTTATCAGTAAGAGCCAGCTTTGACCGCTTAGGATTTTCTGTTGTACCTTTGAGAGAGGTGTTTTCCCTTTCTCCGGTAAAAGAACTATCTTTATTAACAGGTGACAGAGTGTGCAAGGAATTAAATTAAATTTCAAAGTGTATAACCAAATGAATAATTTAATGTAATTCTGTCAGCTTGAAATGTTCTGAATTTTTGCCAACGATTTGAATTTGGTTATGCAGATTTTTTTTAGAATGGGGAATTTATACTACCACAGAATTTGATCTACATAAATTTATTTCCCACTGCATTTTCCCACAGAAATGTAATAGTATTATCAACTGTTGATGTTACGTGTCTGAATTGTAATTCGTATCACACTTGACCTCCCGTCTACGTTTGAGTCATTGAACAGAAAGTGGTTCAGCAAATCGTGGAGTATTGATCTCAATTTTATTTGAGCTAAGACGTAAAAAAACATCGGGCGAAATTTAAACGTACCCAGCTAACATATAACGTTACCATAACAAATCTGCAACGTCACAGGAACGTTATGCATTGGCTGGTCAGAAACTGGGCGCTGCAGGCCAAGCCGTGATAAATGTTTGGTCCCATGATGCTCGTGACCAGATTTGGCGGGGGCACACCAATATGTTTGCTGTTTTAAATTATCTTAACTTTTGTAGCGCTCTTGCAGTGCTGTAGAAATTCAGGACCGGTATGATTTCTTTGCCGTTTATGAAATGCTGGCGATCTATAGAAACAACGTCCAGAGGCCCTCAACACACTGCCGTTTGTCCCTTGATGGGGAACCTGTCAGCTTGAACATGCAGATGGAGAATTCTGGCACTCGACTGAGTGGTGTAATAAAGGGGGTATTTACGGACTGCTGGAGAACATGCGGTACAGTTTTAATGACTGTACACATTTAGGACAAAGTCCAATTTGGAGGGGTAATACATATACATTACATTTATTTAGTGTTAATAATCAGGAACACAACAGCAGGTTCCAAAGCGCTGGAATGGCCACGGGGGTAAATAAATATTGAAATACCCAACCAATCGTTATTTATACCCTAAAAAATTAAATCCGTGGCAAGGCCTGGTGACAATGTCTGAACATTCATAAAATCTCTTTAAAAAGCACTTGTTGGTTATTACAGCTTTATTAGCTTGGCATTTTCATTCACATTTTTCTTAAAAGGTAGCCGATCATGACCGCGCTTGACTTGAGTGTTTAATAAGAATGATGCCACTGGCATGCTTCTGGGGGGTCAGTCCTGGGACATATTGCATTTTTCTGTATGTAAAGCGTCTTTGTGACATGGAAACATGTGAAAAGCGCTTTATAAAAATACATTGATTGATTCAAGAGATAAGCAGTAGAAATTAATTTCAGCACTGTTATTTCTAACGGTAGTCAATAACCGTAGTCAAATAGGTTACAGGTTCAGACGAAACGTAGATCTTGTACCGATAATTCACACAAACAAGCGCATCAACTTACGAAACGAGAGTTGAGTTTTATGCGTATTTTTCTACTTATTTCTAATTCAGCTCTTCTCATTTTTATGGGATTTCTTTGGTGGGCCATTTCGCAATGTTTGGTCATAGGATAATCTATTATACATGTTCGAATCACATATTTAGGTGTATGTTCGGCTCATATATAATATTCCTCATATAATAATATTATAATAACGTAATTCTTATAACGTTTTAAAATACAAATTGTTCTGACATTTTTGTCAGCGGTAGTGACATAACAAATTGAGCACATATGTGTGTGTGTGTGCTCAAGTTCAATAATACAAAAAAAAGTATAACAGATTTTTCGACAGTAGCCTACTTAAAGACTAAATTTACGAGAATAAGCGTCTCACATTTCCAATGTTCGACGGCGACAAACACCGGTAGACTAATCTCGTTACTTTGTAAACATTTGGTCCCTCCTCCGTAGACAAACTGTCAACTCTGACCTCTCAACTACAGCGATCGAAAAAGCAGTTCCATATTTCTGCCTCCTCCTCCCTCTGCAGAGATAAGTGAGGTCTCCATTCAAACACATCTGAACTTCGAGGGATGAAACTCAACTCTCCACATTGGCGATAAAGCTGCTAAACAGTGCACCGGCCCTATTAAAGGAAACCGGCCGTGGAGTTTGACGAAAGATTTAATTTAGACAGAAAGCCGTGAAAATAATAATACTGGCCCAAAAATTGACTAGTTAGCTACCACTAGCTATCCCACATAGACTTCAAATATGGCGAGCGCCTCATACCATATCTCCAATCTGCTGGAGAAAATGACATCTAGCGACAAGGATTTCAGGTAAACATGCACGTAAACACATGCTAGAATCTGTGCATAACATTTATTAGAACGGTATCAAGTATATTGTCGTTACTTTAAGTATCTATTGATGACTGCAAACGTCCGATTTCCAAACGATTAGCTGGCGAGCTAACTTATGAAGGCTCAAATTAGTAGGCCTCAGTTCTGTGTTTATGTTTTAAATGTAAAAAGATCTCAGCCGAAACATCAGGAATATTCAGATGTATAAATTCAATTTACTATATATGTCAGCTTAATAATTATAAGTGAGTTGGCTACAGTAGTGTATGGTTAAAAATATATATTTTAATAAGTCGTGGTCGTCTGCAGTTCTGGGACTAGGCAGTTAGCGGTCTATACTGTATGTAGTATTGATTAGTGGTTTCCATAGTCAGACTATTCAAATGTTATATTTAAACTTTAAATTCTGCTAAACAGTCCGTTTTTATTTTTTAGCTGATACAATAAATACCTTAACTGACTTATCTAGCAGGCTTATTGTGGTTTGAACTTAAATTCTGGCGATTTCTCTCATGCATTTAATGAGTTGGTTCATTAACAGCGTTGCTACATAATCGTAAAATTATTTATGGTTATTTCGGGTTATATCATTTAATTCAGCTCGCTTGCAAATTCTTCACCTGACTTTATGACGTTAACTAAGTGTAATCAGATTCCAATCAAGACTCATTTGGGTGATAGTGTTCATAACATTATGTAGTTATATTGCCATGTACTCATCGAGAAAATATTTGGGTAGTTAACTAGCAGAGGTCGGGGACGGTTCATTTAGCTAGTCAGTGCTTAATTTGTAAATCAGGAGGTCCCGGAACACGGAGAGGGTGCAATCAGATAGGTGCCGGTCCGAATCCGGGACAAATTAAGCCCTGTCTTGTAAGTATACTATAAAGCTGTCAACAAGTTACACGCAAATCACTGGGGACGTAATGCAAGTTACGGCGGGGACTATGACTCCAGTACGTTAGCCATAAACTAGTCCTCTGTTAACGTTGCCAAGCCAAATTTGCCAAAAACATTTGCATCCCGTTTTAACTTTTTGCAAGCACCATGCACATCAAACAATATTTGTTATGGTAAAATAACTTCAAAATGTATTTTGATGCAGTCATGAAAAATGTCATAATTGATTATGGTAGAAAATATTGATCAAAAGTTTTACTGTGTTGTACATTACTTATGTAAACTGTAATGCCGTATAATGAACGGGTCTGTGTTAACCTACAATTTCCAGTCTTTTCTGAAAATTGAAATTGGCAGTCACAGAAGCAACCCTGCCATAAGATTTGGGTATTAATATGTTAAAATTGCAGTAGATGTTTGCTGGCGGTGTAAATGCTCATAGAAAATGGGAGTCTTGGATTTACAGACCTTAGTTATATGCATAACGGTTGAATATGAAACGATGGCTGTATGGATTATTTTTTACTTTCTTCATTGTCTAATTTTACAGTTGGGAATATTATTTTCAGAATGTAGGCAGGCCCGTGTGGCAGTGTGAGCTACAGTGAGTGGGCCTGGAAGGATGAACAGCGTAGGCAGGCCCTTGTGAGTTACAGTGAGCGGGCCTGGAAGGATGAACAGCGTAGGCAGGCCCTTGTGAGCTATAGTGAGCGGGCCTGGAAGGATGAACAGCGTAGGCAGGCCCTTGTGAGCTATAGTGAGCGGGCCTGGAAGGATGAACAGCGTAGGCAGGCCCTTGTGGCAGTGTGAGCTACATTCTGAAGTGGTGCTGGCGTTCCATTGCATTACACTGTCATGCATGCCGTTATTTCACATTGTAGCTTTGAGTTAGTTTGTTCTATTGTTTTCAAGCACTGCTGCTCCGCGAGGGCGAATGGGGCTGCCTCCTTCTGCTTGTCCCACCGCCAGGCTGTCCTGTCAACCATACCTGCCACGAGTAGTATGGACTCACAGCCAGGGGGGCTACAAAGACGTGCACGCTTGACCCAAAAAAGAAAAAGATTAGATGATGATTAGAATTTGGCAGTTGTTTCACCATTAAAGAGCCAGGGCTGAGGAGAGAGGATGAAGCGAGTTGAAGAGGGGAGTGTGTGAGAGAACCAGGTCCCGTGACTGAGGATAATTTCTGTTGGAAGGCGGGTCGTACCCCGTGAGCTCGTTTTCACTCGACTGGGAGGCAGACGGTGACCAGCACCGTTATCCAGTCCTTTCTCTCCTGTGTAAGGTTGTATTGGATTCGCGACAGAGTTCCTGTTGTGGTTTCCCTTGAACTGGCAGATGTGTGTGCGCGGGCGATTGTCGCGCCGCGTTGGGCTGCTGAGTGACATCACCGCTCTTCTCCCTTCAGATTCATGGCCACAAACGACCTGATGTCTGAGCTTCAGAAGGACTCCATCAAGCTTGACGACGACAGCGAGCGCAAGGTGGTGAAGATGATCCTCAAGTTGCTGGAGGACAAGAACGGCGAGGTTCAGAACCTGGCTGTCAAATGGTAGGTGCTCCACTGCACCCGACATCTACTCCACCCAGCCTGGGTTTATTTCTATATCGTGTTCAAGATTTTTCATAGCTCATAGAAATTTGATTAATGAATGTAATTCTGACTTGCGAGATAAAAAAAAAAAGGGAACAGTGAAAACGGTTGATTTGTTTTGCGGCACTGAGCGACACTGCTGGTTTTGGCCTGTTTGACTCTGCCGTTACCTCTGTCCTGTGTGTAGCTTGGGACCCCTGGTGAGTAAAGTTAAGGAGTACCAGGTGGAGACGATAGTGGACACGCTGTGTACCAACATGCTGTCCGATAAGGAGCAACTTCGGGACATTTCCAGCATCGGCCTAAAAACGGTGATCGGGGAGCTGCCACCCGCATCCAGCGGTAGGTGTGGGCGTGTCCCCCGTTTGGTGTAGTTCATTAGAATTCATTCCTTTGTGTTTGTGTTGTTCTGAAAGGAATGTTCTCATCTTCCCCCTCCAGGCTCTGCCCTGGCTGCCAGCGTCTGTAAAAAGATTACGGGGCGTCTGACCAGCGCCATCGCCAAACAGGAAGACGTCTCCGTGCAGCTGGAGGCTCTGGACATCATGGCTGACATGCTGTGCAGGTGGTCTGTTGTGGTCACGTTCACCGACCCACAAAAACGGGTCTGTCTGTTAGTCACGAGTCATTTCCACAGGGAGTGAAGGCACCTTCAGTGCTGGGGGAAGCGACAGAAATGAGATGATCCTTTCCAGTCTGTGACCAAAAATGTTGTTGGCTCAAATTGTAGCAGTGCTGTGCCACCCTGGAGCTGGGTACTGCAACCAGAAATGCTTCAGTAAATACCCATCTGTGTGAATGGATGAGATGGAGACTTCTTTGCTTTACGTCTGTATTTATCCAGATAAACGGCTGGCACAAAGCAGGTTAGGGGCACCCTTACCGTGGGGGGAAAAGGAGCACCGCTCTGAACGCTGCTTTTGCTATCCTCTCTTACAGACAGGGCGGGCTCCTGGTGAACTTCCACCCCTCCATCCTGAGCTGCCTGCTGCCCCAGCTGACCAGCCCGCGGCTGGCCGTCAGGAAGAGGACCATCATCGCCCTGGGCCACCTGGTCATGAGCTGTGGCAACCTGGTGTTTGTGGATCTCATCGAGCACCTGCTCTCCGAGCTGTCCCGGAACGACGCCATGTCCACCACGCGCACCTACATCCAGTGTGTAGCTGCCATCAGCCGGCAGGCCGGCCACCGGATCGGTGAGGGGGAATTTTCTCTACTTTGCCGGCTTGATAGGAGAAGAAATCCAGTGCAGGCCTTGAGCAAGCCTGCTACTTTTTAGATGGAAACTTTCCAAGTGAGGTCTTCCAAGACGACAGCAGGTCTGCATTTCTGTTTTTGACAGACGGGATGGATTCACCATCGGCAGTCTGTCCTGCTCTGTGCCTTTACTGTCCAGGTGTTTGAGAACAGCCAAACACAGTATGGCCCCACCTATGTACTTGGTGCACCCTGTTTTTTAGGAGGCTTGCGTAAAAGATGGCTCCCGTTAGGACAATGTGCGGTTTTTTTGGAGGAAGCGAAACCGTCTGTCCTTATCTGTCGGTGCGACACTGGTGGCTGAGGCGGGCTGTGCGCTTTTCTTGGTCCCGTTTTCAGTTTCCCCGACCAGACAATTACTGGCCAGTGATTAAGATTTAAGAGATTATTTAGCGGCAACAGAGACCTATTTCATAGTTATCCTTTGCTTTTTAATTACATTTTTTTTGTCGCCTTGAAAGAGCTTGGCTTTTTGTGTCGTTTAAAGCGGAGAACTGCGTCTCTGTCAGCTCTGACTCTCCTCTTTTGACGGTTACCTCGCTCAGTCAGCGCTTTTTTGCTTGTTTTTTTTTTTTAAGTGCCAGGCTTGGGTCCCGTCGTTCACCCTGACGTGTGTCGTCTCGTGTTTTCACGCGTTTCGTGACATCCTCGTGACGTTTGTGTGTCACTCACTCCTGTCAGGTGAATACCTAGAGAAGATTATTCCTTTGGTGGTGAAATTCTGCAACATCGACGACGACGAGCTGAGAGAATACTGCATCCAGGCTTTTGAGTCTTTTGTCAGAAGGTTTGTGTGCGGTTTTTAAAAAAATGTATTAACCTTTTGGTGTCGTTTCCGTCAAACTATGCTGCTGTTTTTTTGTAAGTTTATCTGATTACAATACATTAAAAGATTATTACAAAATTACAACCACTCAGGAAAACTCTGAAAGCCTGCTGCAAGATGAAAAAAAAACCTGCCATTATCTTCTTAAAAAGCTTTTCCACAGCAACTTAAACTCTTTCTCAAACTGCAGATGCCCAAAAGAAGTCTACCCCCACGTTCCCACTGTCATCAGCATCTGTCTCAAGTACCTGACCTACGACCCAAACTACAACTACGACGATGAAGATGAAGATGAAAACGCGATGGACGCAGACGGTGTGGATGAAGACTATCAAGGTATGAAGAGGCGGCTTATTTAGGCTTGTTAGACCATTTGACTGTTGGCCACTCATGTTCTGAGTGTCTTTTTTGATGAATGAAGGGTGTGTGTGTGTTGTTGCGGAATAGGAGCTATGAGATATAAAATCTTACATCTGCTAGAAGTGTTTCTGCCTAAATCTGCCTGTGTGGTCCCTTGCTCCATCTCAATGGTGTCGGAGGCTTTCCTACCAATGAAAGCTCTTTTTGTTCTCGGTGGAGATTTCTTTGGCTGTTAATGATCATGATTAGTGGCTGTGGTGAATTCTGTGACTGGCCACAGCGTTCCTAGTTTAGTATTTATTACATACTCCCACAACTTACTCAACAGGAAGTTCAGTTCTGCCCTGTGCTTGGATTATCAAGAATGTGTGTCTCGGTATGATTGCTGGCTAAAGAGCCGACTGCTCTCTAGCATTGAGCTGATTACCCTGATTACACTGTAGACGGCTACTCTACTGAATGTCGTCAAATCCAATCTTTTCACTGAAAGACATTTACTAAAACCTCAGCTAAAATGAAATAGACATTTTAAAAAGCAATATTCGTATATAAACATCCTGCAAATGTTACCAAGCTGCAATCTAATTTATCTAATCCAAGTCCCCCTGTCTTACGGCACTGTGGATTCATTCTAGGTTGATAATTGAGACTGCAATGCACTTTAAGTCAGGGTTGTTATTTGTGTTTTCAAGTAAATTGGTGTTGAAAATGTCTTCTCACAAGTACGCTGAAGCTGAACAAATTGTTCTCACATTTAGCAAGTGGGATATTAGCAAGCGGGGAAGCATATTTCTCTCCATGGGCAGCAAGGCACTTTGCCATATTTATTTAGCATCAAGTTGCACGACTTGATACGATGCCACCCGAGGTTAACCAGGGCCAAGGACATTTGTCAGCTTGAAGCCTCTCATTCATAAGGTTTTACATGCCATTTTATGGCTGTCATCGGCAACAGCCTCAGTGTATGAAACGGGCAAATACCCCACTAGGACCTCCAACATTAATTTAATTCATTAAAATACTGAAATTTGAGCAATGAAAGTGTAATTACATGAGTTACGAAACCCCCCTCCACCTGGCTCTGGCTGTGCTCAGTCTTTGAGTCTAACGCTACATATTCAGCGCAGCATTCACTCATTGTCACGTCACTGTGGGTCTGTTTTCCATCCCAGGCAGCGACGACGAGTACAGCGACGACGACGACATGAGCTGGAAGGTGCGGCGAGCGGCGGCCAAGTGCCTGGATGCGGTGGTGGCCACGCGGCACGAGATGCTGCCCGAGTTCTACAAGACGGTGTCGCCGGCGCTGGTGGCCCGCTTCAAGGAGCGGGAGGAGAACGTGAAGGCCGACGTCTTCCACGCCTACCTGTCGCTGCTGAAACAGACCCGGCCGGCCCAGAGCTGGCTGTCCGACCCTGACGCCATGGAGCAAGGAGAGACCCCCCTAACCATGCTGCAGAGCCAGGTATGCACTATGGCCTACTCCACACTGGAAAAAGCCAGTGGACGGAGGAATCTGAAAACTTGATCCTCCAATAGGAAAGGGTAGAATGCTGCTAGAAGTCTTAGATTCTTCGAAGACTTGAGGACTGCTCCTATACTAGAACAGTTCTGGTAGTCTTTGACGCACGCAAGCGTCGTAACATCGCTTTCAGTCAAAACTCGGTTAGACTTTTGGGTTTAAAGGCTAGGTTATCTAAGCCGTCAGCCTTGCCTTCGTCTGCGCCTTTCAGGTACCTATGATCGTGAAAGCGCTACACAAGCAAATGAAGGAGAAGAGTGTGAAGACCAGGCAGTGCTGCTTCAACATGCTGACGGAGCTGGTCAACGTGCTGCCTGGGGCACTCACACAACACATACCCATGCTGGTCCCAGGTACGAGCTGCAGGCGCCTGCTCCCGCTCGCTCCTTAACCACACGGAGCAAGGCTGAAATGGGTGTGGGGGTGGTTGTTGTTGGTTATGTAAAACGATTCACTGCGATGATATTTTGGGATGAAATCTGCCACTGTCAAAACGTGCTGCATGCGTGATAATGTCTACTTTCATAGGCAATAGCTGGCCGTTGTGTGAACTGGTTTTGACGTATTCCCTCACAGGAATCATTTTCTCGCTCAACGACAAATCCAGTTCTTCAAACCTGAAGATCGACGCCCTCTCCTGCCTGTATGTGATTCTGTGTAACCACCAGCCCCAGGTCTTCCATCCCCACGTGCAGGCCCTGGCGCCCCCTGTGGTGGCCTGTGTTGGAGACCCCTTCTACAAGATCACCTCGGAGGCCCTGCTGGTCACGCAGCAGCTGGTGAAGGTCATCCGGCCCTTGGACCGGCCAGACGCTTTTGATGCCTCGCCCTACATCCAGGACCTGTTTGCCTGCACCGCCAAGCGGCTGAAGGCGGCTGACATTGACCAGGAAGTAAAGGAGCGTGCCATCTCCTGCATGGGCCAAATCATCTGCAGCCTGGGTGACAGCCTGGACGCCGAACTGCCCGGCACGCTGCAGATCTTCCTGGAACGTCTGCGCAACGAGATCACTCGTCTGACCACGGTGAAAGCCCTGACGCTCATCGCCAGCTCGCCGCTCGGGATCGATCTGCGGCCCGTTCTGGGCGAGGCCGTGCCCATCCTGGCCTCCTTCTTGCGTAAGAACCAGCGGGCGCTGAAGCTGAGCACGCTGGCGGCCCTGGACGTCCTGGTGAAGAACTACAGCGACGGCGTGACGCCGGCCATGTTGGATGCCGTGCTGGCCGAGCTGCCCGCGTTGGTCAGCGAGAGTGACATGCACGTCTCGCAGATGACCATCAGCTTCCTCACCACGCTGGCCCGCGTGCACCCGGACTCGCTCTCAAAGATCGCTGGCTCCATCCTGGCAGAGTTGATAGGCTTAGTCCGCTCACCACTCCTCCAGGGCGGCGCCCTCACCGCCATGCTGGAGTTCTTCCAGGCCCTGGTGGTCACCGGCACTGCTGGCCTGGGCTACATGGACCTGCTGCGCATGCTGACGGGCCCGGTGTACGCCCAGAGCGCCGCGCTCACCCACAAGCAGTCCTACTACTCCATCGCCAAATGTGTGGCAGCCCTCACACGGGCCTGCCCCAAGGAGGGCCCCGCTGTGGTGACCCAGTTTATCCAGGACGTGAAGAACTCGCGCTCCACCGACTCCATCCGGCTGCTGGCTCTTCTGTCGCTGGGTGAGGTTGGCCACCACGTGGATCTGAGCGGCCAGCCCGAGCTCAAGGGCGTCATCCTGGACGCTTTCTCCTCGGCCAGCGAGGAGGTGAAGTCGGCCGCCTCCTACGCGCTGGGCAGCATCAGCGTGGGCAACCTGCCCGAGTACCTGCCCTTCGTGCTGCAGGAGATCACCGGCCAGCCCCGCCGGCAGTACCTCCTGCTACACTCGCTGAAGGAGATCATCGGCTCCGCCTCGGTGGAGGGCCTGCGGCCCCACGTGGAGAGCGTGTGGACGCTGCTGCTGGCCCACTGTGAGTGCCCCGAGGAGGGCACCCGTAACGTGGTGGCCGAGTGCCTGGGCAGGCTCACCCTCATCGACCCCGAGACTCTGCTGCCCAGGCTGAAGGGGTACCTCCTGTCAGGTGAGTGTTGTCCATGAACTGTGAAGATTAACGTTGTGTGGTTGTATAGGTTTATTTTTCATTCATTGTTTTGTATGGTCAAATACATGGTGTATTAATTAGGCCTGAATACTTGCAGGCATTGTGAATTACCTTATCTCACCGATTTTTCGGCTTTGTTTTCCGTATTTAGTTGTTTGCGTGGATACAAGCGAGATTGGAGAGCCGTTTGTCTGAGCTGGTTTCTCTGCCACGTTATCTTTCTGTTCCTCCAGGTTCATCTTATGCCAGAAGCTCAGTAGTGACTGCAGTAAAATTCACTATTTCTGATCACCCACAAACCATTGATCCTCTCCTCAAGAATTGTATAGGTATGTTTTTTTCACAATTGACTGATACTGTTTAAATGCACCATTTTCTGTGTTTTCAGATCAATACCAATGGAATTCCATTGTATTTGGTTAATCTTATTTAATAATTCCAGTAATTGAGCGGATTAATATTTTTTTTCCTTTCTTCAAGGTGACTTCTTGAAGACCCTGGAAGACCCTGATCTCAATGTGCGTAGGGTGGCCCTGGTGACGTTCAACTCAGCCGCCCACAATAAGCCCTCACTGATCCGGGACCTCCTGGACACGGTTCTCCCACACCTGTACAATGAGACCAAAGTGCGCAAGGAGCTGATCCGAGAGGTAAGGATTCTTCCTCTGCCCTCTACGCCCATGGGGCCTGTGGCCCATTCCCCCCACCGTTGTTTCTGATGGGTATTGTCTTTGTGTTCCAGGTGGAGATGGGGCCCTTCAAACACACGGTGGACGACGGGTTGGACCTGCGGAAGGCTGCGTTTGAGTGCATGTACACCCTGCTGGACAGCTGCCTGGACCGGCTGGACATCTTCGAGTTCCTCAACCACGTGGAGGATGGGCTAAAGGACCATTATGACATTAAGGTACCCTCGGAAAATGACCGTCCGATCAATCCTGAGTTATACAATCGCTCCCTGCCGTTTACCGCTGAGACGGCGTCGCAGGCCGAGTAACATGGAGCCGCGTGAGGGGCAGTAAAGGGCCCAAGGGCTGACCTGAGCTGACCTGACCTCCTCCTAGATGCTGACATTCCTGATGCTGGCGAGGCTGTCCACGCTGTGTCCCAGCGCCGTTCTGCAGAGGCTGGACAGGCTAGTGGAGCCACTACGCGCTACCTGCACCACCAAGGTGAGCCCTGGGGCCTGGACCACAGCGCTAAATCTGCCCCCTCCCCCCCTGGAATGGGGATGATGGCCGTGGCTTCTGGTGTAGTATGCCTTGTCACTCAAAGCCGTGCGTTCTTAGCGTTCTTAGATGCTGCAGGAGTTTGAGTGTGTGCCTGTGTCCGCAGGTGAAGGCCAACTCTGTGAAGCAGGAGTTTGAAAAGCAGGACGAGCTGAAGCGGTCCGCCATGCGGGCGGTGGTGGCGCTGCTGACCATCCCCGAGGCGGAGAAGAGTCCCCTGATGAGCGAGTTCCAGTCCCAGATCAGCTCCAACCCCGAGCTGGCCGCCATCTTCGACAGCATCCAGAAGGACTCGTCCTCCGCCAATATGGAGTCCATGGACACCAGCTAAACCCCATGACACGCCGGCTTCCAACACAAACGGGGACCCTTTTACTGTTCCATGCATTGCACTGAAATTACAGTTCAGAAAAAAAAAAACAAAGGAAAAAAAAATTTAAAAAGAAAAACATTGTCTAAGCTCCAAAGCTATGTTTCTTTTTTTTCATAAAGGAAAAAAAGTATAGTTGGCCACCTGATCACGATAGCGTTTTTTTTTTTTTTTTTGGTTTAGTGTTTATAACTTCAAAGGATGCGGGGTTCCTCCACGTGGTGCTCTGATGCCGATCGATGGTTCTTCTCTATGGAATGAAACGCTAGAGAATGAACTGTCCCACGGGTCAGCTGTCTGGTCCCACCGCTGGGGGGGGTTTCCTCATTCCGTATTTGAGTGACAGCAGTTTGTCTGTGAGGCGCGATGGAACAGGGTTCAAAGCTGAGGTTGTTTCAGGACCATCTCTTCTCGTTCATTTCCTATTTTGGTTTCCATGCAGTTCACGACCGGGTTCTGTCTGAGATTTTTTTTCTCCCCCTTTTTTTTTGTACGATTTAATATAATTTCTGCTGAAACGCTGTATGTTACAAGTGTTGTTGAGCGAGCTTGCGAGAATTCAAAGGATATCTGCTTTTTAAGGTTTGATGCATTAAAGAGATGTGATATGGTTGGGACACTGCAAATACAGCTATCTGAATCTTGTTTGTTGGGACCAGTGTAAGCTTAAGCGTTGGTATGGAAGTGCCTTCAATGACACCTGCCGCACAGTCAATAGGTTTTCTGTCACATTCTGAGGGTTTCTACTCTGTGACAGGTTAGGTTGATTAAAGTTTTATGAGGCTATGAAATTACAGGCTAGTCCATTGTTATTTCATGGTTTCGTATTACAGAGGTTCCCCCTTGTGGTCTGGGAGGCCTCCTGTGTGTGCAGGTTTTTATTTCAGTCAAGAACTTCATCTTATTAATTAACTTGTAACCATGCTAACTGAACCAAGCCAGAATAGACTGAAAACGGACAGGATGGCAGCCCTCCAATACCAGGATTGGGAACCCCTGGACATTAAGAGTGTGACGTGTTGAAAAGACCTTTTAAATGCATATATGGGTGTTACATATATAAACACGAACAAAAAAAACTACCATATTTATCCAGAATTGCGTGAAGCCACGTCTACTGCCAATAATACCAGTGTGTGTGTGTCTGTGTGTGAGAGGTAGGTTTTACCCTACAACGCAATTAGTCCTGATGCCATCAACTAAATTGCATTCTGCAGCAATTGGGTAAATCAATCCTATAGATTTTTACACACTGAGGCAGAAAGACATTAGTATTCTATGTTGCCAAGCCGTGTGCCTCAGTAAGTGCTAAAAAGAATGGTTTGAACTTCAAGTGAGTTAATTACATACATGCTCATTCCAGCAGCGGAGGTGAAGGAGTCCGCTAACAACACAGATGCCTGACGGGTGCTTTGACCAGTACAGTAACTACGATGGCCTGGTCCCTCGGGGGAGGGTAGACCAATAAAAACTTTCTGCCTGCTTTCAAATGCTGATATTTTATTCCGTTTCTGCCTGGTAGTCAAGTGTTCCCTTACTAGTCTAACCGGAACACACTTTCTTACTCCTTTTATGAAAAGAAAAACATTACCCTAGGACGGTTTTCCCCACTTGCCGACTAGGGTTTTACCCCCCTGATGTCCTCTGTTGAGCTTCACTGTAACCTTCAAGGTAATGTGAGTGACAGCTAGCCTAAAGCTTGTTCGTGCTTCACCTATGTCTGACAGCCTTAACTTATCTGGAATTTTTAATCTGTCCCCGTGGAACTGAGATACTCAACCTGGGTATCTGAGCCACAGATAGTTGAGAAATTGATCGAATGGATGGACAGAGCAGATGCCATGTGACTCTGCTTTCAGGGGCCGGGGGTTGGCAACACCTTCTGGAAATCCATGGAGAGCTGAAGTTGCTGGTAATTAATGGCAGGCTATGCAGTCCCGTCTGCCTCGGGTGCGGACGGCGACCGCGGTTCAGCAATAATGCAGCAACTCCTGCGTCTCTGCGTGCCTTTCAGACAGGTCAGGTGTTTTTACGCCCCGCTTCAGACATGCCGGCCAAGCCAAGTGATGTCAAACGTTGTTTGCCCAGGTTGAGATCAAATGTATGGTGAATTCTGAGGTTCTCTAAGATGGTTAAAATTCTGTAAAAACATTTTAATTCCGTACAAAAAACGAAATACTATAAGTAACGGATTTTACCGCGATTGAAAAATATAAGATAGATGTGGGTTTACACAAAACCGTCCGATTGCATAAGGATGCATTTGATTTGAACTTGGAATGGAAGTTGGTCTTCAATGCTGGGATTTGTTTAGTTTGCCGTCTTCACTAAGTGAAACAGTTCAAGTCTCCCAATTAGCGCTGTGTTGCCGCACAGGGCCACTCTCATTCTCAATCAGTATTCAGTATACGTCTGAAATTGATGCATGTCCACTGCTCATCTGCACGTGTTCTTGTCGACTGAGTGGACACAAGTTTCCCCAGGGCCTGACATTAGAAAAAGTTGAACGATAATGTCATAATGAAGGATAACTTAATAGGAGATTGATTCCCCCCACCCCACATGGAAATCTTCTAGCAACAGGAAACCACAATTTGGTAGACTGGAATTAAGGACTGAAAACCTCAAAAGAGGGAGTAGAATCAAGCCTAGGTATATTCAGAGTACATGAAAGACCTGCACAGTCCAATTAAGGATGCACTAAAAAAATGTTTCCGGTGCTGGAGTTGGCTCTCTTGTCTTTAGAGTGAGGCGTACCTCTGTCAGATACCCTGTGTCCAAAGAATGGGGTAATTGGGCACTTTCCATTTTCCACACTAATGAGCCCCACTAATGGTGTTAAATGCCAATTTGCCGCTTCATAGTTTACAATAAAGGCTGAAGGATAATGTGGGGGACGGCCGTGATTTGATTAGGGAGAGCTGAACGAAAATGGCGGGCCTGCCCGGGTGCCCTTTGATTGCGCCAAGGTCTGGAGAAGGCAAAGCGGCTGACTGCGGCTTGGTACTGCTGGGGCTGTGGGCATGTTGGGACGGTTTGGGCTGTGTTGATAAATGAGACGCCCCGTCACAGCGCCTCCCGCACTCTCGCTGTTAGCTTTAGGCCGCTTGGATTTTACAGGTCGAAAAGGAATACATTTCTGTGCATCGCTTCACACCAAAGAAGCCTTAATTAATTAACTCCTAATAAATACCAGTAAGACGCACGAGAGATACATATTTTGATAGTTCAGTGGGAAAAATCCACCATCTTTTCTATGTTGCTGTGTTCAGTAAAAGCTGCAGAGCTAAATAGAGGAAAATCTCTGAGAAAAACCTACTTCAGTCTGCAATAGGCGAGATTCTCCTTACAGCAGGACAATGGCCCCAGGCACAGACAAGTACAGACACTGGATTGAGATCAATTTTGAGATCAGCAATTTTGCCAACAAAAACGGCCTTAAAATCGCACAATCCAGATGTGCAAACTTGGTAAATAAATTCTCCAAAATACTGCTACATTTTCTACTAATGGTGGTTCTAACAAGTATTGCCTGGGGTGAATACTTATCTAACCAAGACACTTGTTTAATTTTTTTCTGTTGAACAGTAAAAATGATCTTGCCTTTTCTAAGTTTTGAGTAATTTGTGTTGATAAAAGGAAAACAAATTCCATTTAAATGCATCAAAATTTCAGATTGTAACAGCAAACTGTGAAAAAAGGCCCTATAGGTACTTTAACTGAAAATGACCTGTATTCTTTTTCGGCTGCTGCAATGAAAGTTTCTTCCCACACTCCCCAATACCCATAATAGAATGCCAGAAAAAAATGATCTGTAATGTATTCAACCATTTTCTGCTTATTAGTGCTGTGCAGCACACACTTTGCTGACGCTCATTTATCTAGCTTTGAGCGAGTGTCGTGAGGAGGAGGCGTTTTGTGTTGGGGACTGGATTTGCATGCCGCGCTCATTTCTCTGCAATCGCGGTCCTGACAGGGGCCAGACGAACACAAGGAAGAGTAACTTCTGTATCAGTATAAAGAGCAGCTTTGAAGTAGCTCACAGAGGCACGCACACGCACACGCACACACTACTGGTCTATGGGTTTTGTCACGTGGTCCACTTTCACAACGTCCATCCATCACACTGACGTCAAGAGTGGACTTTACCTCCATTAAACTGTCAAAGCCGATTCCAAAATGCTTCCTGTCCCTCCTGCTAGAGTCATGGCATGGACATCACTGCCCAGTGTGCTGGGCCAAAATGGCTACTGCACTAGTGTATATGCAAAACATTGAGTAGATCAATGACAGAGCTAGGACATCACTGTTCAACTTGCACGTGCTGGCAGTTTTTCCTCCTGCAGGACTGAGGGAGGATTGGGGCTTGAGGGTGCATGAGAAATGAACAAGGGCCCGCCAGTTTATTACATTCCAAATCCTGCCGACAATACAGGGGACACGCTGCGGAGCTGCACGTGGAATGCCCTAAACGAAGTAATGATAGGCCGGCACTACCAAACTCATCGTGCCTCTCCTAAACCCCCCCACAATGCCAGAAACAGAGAGACCAGTGACACACATGCCATATATCCATTAGTTCAGTGGCTTTCCTTTAAAGACGTGACTCTAAGACCTTCTCAAACACATACCTGTCCCCTGAAATCTTTCCCACGTTCCCGTTCCCTAACTACCTAGGAGAATGTAGCCTAGGGGACATATTGACTAGGAAATCCACGAGTTCTCCTACTGAGGGTCAGTTCGGCTTTGGTCATGAGCGATACAACTGTAAATCAATGGTGCTTGCTTAGTCAGGCAGATGTCTGCCTTAATGTCCATTGATCATTTTAAACAGGCAACTTTAACACATATGGAACTACGTCTGATTTCTGAAGGTTGAACATTATGCACTTGCGTGCATTGTTGACGACTTTCCCCAAAACCTTTTTTATCTAAAATCTCTAAGGAGTAGTCCACGTCAAGTCTATTAATGTACCGAACGTCTTTACCACATGGGGGCGATGTTAGCCAAGGAAACGCTTTCAGAGTTACTGTGACGGCTACGTCCAGCAATCTCTTGGCTCTCAGTACATCACACGGCTGTAAGTCTTTTGTAATTATGTCTTTCTGCTACATTTTTGTTAATATTAACTTACATTTAAAAGTTTAGGCTTGTAATACTTTATCTAACCATTTCCCTTACATTGCTTACGTGCGTAATTGGTCACCAAAGACCATGTTCAGCGGTGCTCTCCTCCACCTCTACTGGGTTATAGAGTTATTCCAAGACACTTATAAATTGTGTTTATAAATATGGAAGGATTTTTCCGCAGCTAGCCAATATTATTTAAAACCACAGTGCTTACTGTATGGAAAAAAAATGTTGGAGTGTCGAAGCTAAATTAAATCTTCCAGATGGACTTGTAGAGTTTCAAAAGGTCACAAAAATTTCACTTGCCTGAAACCACGTCTCGGATTTCTCAGGTCCCCCCTTTGCCAGACTGAACGCAATCCCACGAAACACCAATTATACATTCTTAGATAAGATAACGAATTTAGGCGCCGTTTAGCCAGACTGCACTTGGGTCATGTTGGAAAAGGGAAAATAAATCTGACCTTTTTCATTATTATATATATATATATATGTGTGTGTGTGTGTGTGTGTGTGTGTGTTTGTGTGTGAAAAATGGCTTGAGTCAGAAGCGTGGATTAATTATAAAATTTACTGCGTTTATATAACACTCGAGCAGTGACCCAGTTCATTAGGTTTTACATAGCTAAATATTAAAAAATGCAATTTACCCCCTTTGCGTTATATGACCAGGGCCCCAGGATTGGAATCCAGTATCCTCCATTTCTCCAAGATGTCAACACCTACAGTCAATACACTGAAATGCCTTAAATTGTTCATCGGTTCTCTCCTGCCGTTTTATTTAATCGGTATTCATTACAGCTGAATCCTTGAGATTAAGATGAATGACTTATATGTTATGTAAGCATATCTTACATTACATTATGTAAACTTGTTTTTTGTGATCTAAAGTTTTATAATTATATCTGTGCTTCTACAGAGGTCGGAATCCCTTTTCTCGTTTTAACCAGTAGTGTTGTGCTGTAAAAGTAATTCCCTTAACAACATGACGACAGCATTGCAGTGGGATCTGATTCATCCTCAATGTGCTCTTTGCGATGTTTAAGTGGTCATATCTCTAATTGGTTGAGTTAACATTAATTCTCCCACATTCATAGCCCTAATCAGTTAATGTCACATGACGTCTGATCGCTACGGAACTCTGTTCTGTGGAATTTGACCGTTTAAAAACACGCTAAAAATAGCGCAACCTTTGGTTAACTTTATTAACTTTATTAACGTATTTTTTTCGTATAATTTTGACAAAAGACCAATCCGTAGCAAGCTGTTGCAGTGAAGTACCACACCTTAATAACAACCAGGACCACAGTTCCCCGTTAGTGCATGGGGTTTTTTTTTACATCCTGAGGCCCAGATTCACAAACTCAAACCAAATTAACAAACGCTTCTGTACCATCCAGAAACTTAAGCGGAGTAACGACAAATCCTTTTGTTTAACCTGAGCAAGTAGCCCAACCCTATTCTTTTTAGCGAACATCCAGCTGTTAATGTTGAATAATGAACTATTATAATATATTATGATAATAAAGAACAAAGGTATTTTCCCACTGTGATATATAAAGTCAGTATCTTCATAAGGTGTTTGTATTTGCTAAATAAGAGGTTGCTTGTGTATATGTTCACATGAGCCGTTTTCGCTGATTTGTCACTCTGGGAAAACAAATGCTTTGTGCATGTCCATTTTGACTTTCTCCAAAACACAGCAGCACAGAGTCGCGCGGAAGCGTTGTTTTCCGACGGCGTTCTCCGTGTAGAAGCTCCAGGACGCAGAAAAGGGGCTCCAGTACCCCACAGGAAGGTAAACACCCCCGTGCTAAAGAGTCACTGAGCTGAGAAGGTTTAAAAGCTGCGTTTTAACCCCTGTGGCCCTTGTGTCCAAACACTACAGGCGGTAAGGTGTCAAGCCCCCAAGTGAGCCCAGCAGGGCTCTATTTCAGCCGGCGCTGGACGTGTCTCTCGGGTTACAGCACATCTGTCTGCCTCAGCACGTCTGAGCCCAGCGGACCCCGTCTAGGTTTTCAGTGCTGGTTTTGTTCGTTCTGCTTTATTTATCCGCCCTCTCTGTTTCACACCCTCAGTACAGGAAGGTGCTGCTGGGGAGCGGCCGCTCCTATTTAACCTCACCATTAACAGCCATTTCCCTCTTTGCAAACTAAGCAGTGTGGCACAAACTCCATCACCATTCGCAAGGGGCAGATTTGGGGCGCTCGTTTCAGCACCTGTTATAAATTTAGGCCTTTGGTCATGAAGTGATTCTGGAATATTCCAGGGCTGAAATAACGGACACCAGATCAGAAACCCATTGCCATGTGAGACATTTAAACGCTGGCACTGGAGTGTTTAAAGCGCGGCCGCTCTGTCGAGAGACAGGCCTACGGCGCGATTTCCCCTGCAGGTGATGTGAAAAAGCACCCCATGACTGCATCTGGTTAAAACGGGTCCTCTAAATCCACAGTCATGCTGCTCAGTCCATGGAGGAAAACTGTTGGAGGTTAACTATGTGAAACATATTGTCCCATGTGTAAAAACGTCGAAGGCCTTGCGCCCTGTGCCTGCCGTGTAAGGCCCAGGGCACGGCCATGTTCTCGGGGCAGGGATTTTACTGGAGAGCAGGCGCTGTCCAAAGTCAAAGAGTTCATTGGGAAGCGGTCTCTGGCGGGACGCATTTGGATCCCCGCAGCTCTTCGGTTTCATAATCGAGTTGCCAAACCTGGCTGTCAGCAGATGCCAAAGGCTTGTTTTTAAACGGGTAAATCCCAACACGGCATTCCGAGATGGAACTTCCAGCACATCACTTCCGTCCCCAAGGGGCAAGGCTTTGGCGTTAGGGAGCACTGACCATGCTATTTATTCCAAGGACCGATTTAAACACCTCAGTTTAAGAAGCGTGAAATTAACCTCCCGTGGCCAATGATGTGCAGTGTAAATGCTAACATCTTTTCGTCTTTTTTCGATTGGCTGAGAACATTTGGGCAGCAGAGATGTGCACAAAGCCAGCCAGACCGTCTATGGCGTGGGGGAAAGCATCTCTTTACAGGAGCGGGGCCTACTGGGTGCTCCTCCACACGTCACCAGAAGCTGAAGGTGACCGGTCTGGCTAAGGTGTGGACTGATTTAGATCGTCACCACGGAGGCTCTAGTCTTAAACTTACCTAATGTCTGGATTTGGGGGAATATTTTAATATTTTATTAACCCCATTTGAAATTGAAAAAAGATATGGAAACCAAGCACCTTCAAAACACAGAGTGCTATGCGCACCATCTGACGAAAACAAACCACAGCTTCCCTTTGGGCTTGCTCTAGGCATGCCAGGGATAGTTAAGGTGCCTTGGCACAGCCGATAGCGGTGATTTGTTGGGCACTTTGCACCAGGATGGAACCCTGCCAGCCCTGCTCATCATTTGGCTGGCCGCTCGGTAATTGTACCTACCTACCTGGATCAAGGGCATTGTCATTGTTAGCTAAAACTGGCGACGCTGGGTCGTTGGCTTAGCTTGCCATTTCACATTTGTGTTTAGCGGAAAAATCCAGGTCAAGGAGCATGGTCAACGGTTCAACATCAGCGCAGGGACTGAACCAGGCTCGACACCTTCACAGCTATACCAGACAGCTGCCCCTCGGGAGGCTACACAGAGTGCAACTTAAATGGGGCCAAAAAAGCGGGGGTAAGTGAAAAAATGTAATAGTTGGGCACAGCAGTGGAAAATGGCCATTAAAGGGTAATAGGTGAAGAGAACACGCATGGATTCAAAAGGATCTATTTGTGCTGTAATTGATTATGCCCGTTAAAGACATGAAAAATAGACAGCTTTGTGCTATTAAGATTGTGCACCCCCTCCTTCTCCATGGAGCCTATACTACGGTTGTGGGGGGGGGGGGGGGGGGGGGGGGGGGGGGGGGGGGGGGGGGGGGGGGGGGGGGGGGGGGGGGGGGGGGGG
>JAOYSI010022971.1:0-19167 GCA_025775065.1 Hiodon alosoides | reverse complement strand
AATTGGGTAGGCTGGTCTGCCCCCTTCACTGGCCTGTGCCCGCCATCTTGGCTGTGCCCGCCATCTTGGCTGTGCCCCCTTCACTGGCCTGTGCCCGCCATCTTGGCTGTGCCCGCCATCTTGGCTGTGCCCACCATCTTGGCTGTGCCCGCCTGCTCAGGCTGAACCTTGTACCTGTCTTTCTGTGCACTTTTTCAAAACAAAACAAACAAAAAAGCATTTTTCACTCCACGCTGGCTACGGTTATCAGCAACAGCCTGTGTTTTTTCCTCTTACTCTATCTAGCTGCTTCAGCCTAGCGCCGGTCAATGGGATACTAACATAAGAGAGGTAGCGTGGGAAAGGGTTTTACCCAATGCCCTGCGGCGCCCCACAGCACTCTCGTGATGCTACTAAGAATGCAGAAACTGGCAAACTGTCACAAAATGACCCCTGTGGTGACTGCAGTGACACCGTTCGATCTTGGTGCAAGCGGTGGCTTCACCACAACGCACCACGTCTATGGGAGGGGGGGGGGGGCCCAAACGGTCCCCTTGCGGTTAAACTTCCAGCCGCCAACTGGCCGAGGGCTCGCCTGCCCACGCTGTCACTGCAGCACTGACTACAGCTTGCTTGGTTCACAGTGATTCTCTAAGACATCACCTGCCTTAGGCTTGAAGAACTTCATCTACCCTTAACAGACAAACAAGGGAGATAATTAACAACGCTTTCTCGACAAGTAGAGTGTGTCTATGTGCACTGCGCACAGCACCGTAAATACATAAATAAACGTTTCCGCCACCGTTACATAGCCATGGCAGAGACGCCATGCTTCAAATTCAAACTGCCATGCCAAAGGGTAATTAAAAATGTATCCGATTCATCAGAACAGGTTCTTGCATCTAGCCGGCACCGGGGCCTTTTCTGTTGTTAGCGTCAGTCAACGCTCCATTGCCAAATAAGGGAAAAGGGCTATGAAGCTTTAAAAAAATAGGATGAAATTAGGCTTCCTCAAGAAATAAAGGAAACTACCATGACAGCAGTAATGTTGACTAATCAGTCATTTTTTTTACATTTTTGCATTACTTAAACCAAAATATCCCGTTGTGATGCTACACACAAGTCACTGGCTTGTACAGTGCTTATAAAATGTGAAAACCACACAGCATAACTGTGAAGTAGGCCTAGTGAAAGAATAAGCTATTTTTCCAATGGTAATAAAGGACTCAGTTTGCCTGATAATATAGAAATGTTTTGTACCAAAAAAACTATAAAGAAAAGGTTTAATGATAATAAAAGGAAAACAATTGTATTTTAGTTCACATTGGTTTAGCCTAGAGGCTTTCGTTACAATATTTACGCTCAAAAACGTAATGCTCCTCACAATGATCAAGGGTTCGCAGTCAATTTCTGACTTCCATTCCAGGTAAAAAAAAAAAAAACTAACTAACGCAGCAGGTCTTGGCAAAGAAACATATAAAACTAATCAAAATAATTGTAGAAATGATATACATTTAATGGTAATTTATAGTATTTTGTGCCATCTTACTACCAATTCCACACACATATTTCCTCATATATATATATTATATATATATATACATATGTATAATGTGTTTATATATATGTATATATACACATAGCTCAGCAATTAATCTGACAAGAAAAAAATATTAATTTTAACTGTAGCCAACTGTATACTGTCCCAGTTTGCCTTCACTCTTGGCTTTCGGTCAACTTCTAGCTCTTGTCAATCATTCAATTAACATTCCACAGACCCATGTGCACTTCATTTCTGTTTCCATTGGCCCAGCCCTTCACCATTTGGTTTTCTGTTTGCCATATAAACCCTGCACTTCGCCTCTGTTGTGACACATACAGCACTTCTGATATCTTCACACAGAAAGCCACTAAACACTGCTGCAAAATAACTAATCTTCAGGAAACTCAAATAACCTTTCTGGACAGTTTGCTTTCCATGGAGTGCAATTCATTAGACACCAATTTAAAGAACTCCTCCCTGTTTGAAATGCTTTGTCAAGACAAAAGAAACCACAGTCTTACAAGAGGTTGCCCATGGGGGTGGTTTTGGGGGTGTGGTGGCTTGAGTCATTGTGTGAACGCCTGAAGCTCCCGGGCATGCGTTCAAAATACTACGCACAATTCAGAACATGGGTAACTGATCATTTAGGATAAGAAAGGCACGATTACTATAACTGCGCAATGCATTTAACGTTTTCTTTTGCAGAAGGAAAGCTGCGTGCTAACAAAATGAAATCGGGGCTTTAACGCAGGGCGAGGGGAACTGCCCCTCCTTGGAATATGGTGGGAAACCTATTATAAATCCAATACCAATTCACTTTAGCACACTGACTTTTGCATCTACTATGAAATTCAGCATGCTTGAACATATCGAATAATGTGAGTTTATCTGCAAGAAAGAAAATTAACCGAGACGGCGCGTGTAACTACATCTGGTGAAGCAAGTAAATCTCGTCTAGTGTCATTCTGGCCCATATTTGCAAAGCTCCTCTCATCAGCTAACGGGCGACGTGGCCGCTAGAATGTATACTGCCTGACTAATTAAAATAAAGTAAGATGTATTATATTCTGTGATGTCTGCATACTTGATAATGACAGGTAACTATAGAGAACCGCGATGACGTGTTCAGACCTCTCACAAGACCTCAGTAGAAAAGAAGTTCCGAGCAGGGAATCGTACTTAGTTTCAGCGGTGCTCATTCGTCGATACATTCTACTTTATTGTAACTAAATAGTTATCTTAACGAACAATTACTTAAGTTAGTTAACTTCTAATATACTGTAAAAACGTAAATAACTTTACGTGACCAGCTTGCAAAATGTATTTACAACAAACTAGTATGCATAGCTAGCAAGCTAACTGTCGAAGGTGAAAAAATTGGTTTCATTACGCTTCGGACTCCAAATATCACAGTTATGAATATTAGTTATAATATCCCAAAACACTGACGAATTTGAAGGTCGGTGGCTTTTCTCATCTATGTTTTATTATCTTTAACAACAAATGTACAAACTGTGCAACACAGCCACTTGGTTAGCTGCCGTTGTACCAATACAGTCACCTGCCGTTATAAGGGCCGTGTAAGTCTTTCATCCGTGTCCCCTCTTCTTCGTTTACGCAAACCCCCTATTTGACTGTAGCTAGATTAATTCAAGGACTACTTACAGAATTCTGCAATGTAGAATGACACGACATAGTTATCTTCACACCAATCCAGCGTAGATGTCGGGCGGCCCCAGTAGCCTTGCCTCTCTGACGGAGCCATGATGGAAAAGGCGCAGCCGAATGTACGTAGGAGGAGGCTTATTCGCCATAGCAGTGGAAATTTTTCTACAGTGAAGCAATAACTCGACGGAACTCCCAAGATCAGGTGCCAGCACAACCAGACAAATTTTGCTTTTGTTTTAAATCATTTTTTACCTTGTAATAAAGGGCAAGTGTAACAGGAACGCACCATTAAAAAATATTTACTTTTGCTTGAAGGACTTGAATTAAGAAGTTTTAGAACACTCGAAACAAATACCTGCAGCTAATTGTTTAGAATTTTCTTGTTTTAAATTAATTTACTTAATTCAAACTAAATACTTGAGACACTGCTGCTAATTTTGTGTTCAGCTGTATTCTGCAACGTATGATAGTAATGCCCCTGTTTTCGTATTCTTTGTAGGAATAAATATATCATGCCAGATTGGATAAATCACAGTGGTGTCACCATTTCCATGACACTAGCAGCAGACGGACACAGAAACAAAGAGATTGTCGGTCGTCTGTAAAATGTCTGAGAGTAGCCTGGGCAGTTTCTATGGCCAAGGAAAGCTTCCGCGTAACCAAAAAGACCCACTGTTATTATATGCATTCAAGGATTTACGTTGGCCAGTTGATAACTTTACAGATCCACAGAATTAACTCTAAGACTAATAACTCAGCCATGTAAGTTTTAAGCGAGCAAGTTTTTTTATACATTTTTTTTTTAAATAACACATTGGAAGAAAAAAAAACTAAACCAACAAACACAATATTGTGTGATACAAACATAAATATTTTAAATTAATCTACTTTTAATGTTGTTACATGTACATTAACTATACAGCTTTATTAAATCAGACCGTAACACTAAAACTAACGCCCTAATCATTTTAACATCAAAAAGTTTGCCAAAACATAGGTTTTGATGATACACTAGGACAGTGGTGTTGAATACTGGTCGGGGGAGTGTGGTTTGTCCTGCCAGCGTGATCGGCGATGAGCATGGTAATAATCGCCACATCTTATCATGCATTATTAAACGTTGTGAGCATGCTGTGGGTGCTTCAAGGGGGTGAGGAAACAAAATACCGCAGCATACACACGGCACTTTAGTGAAGGACCTTAACACCACTCAACGCTATGCGAACCCTCTGTCGTTACGTACACCCTCCACTAACTTTTCACCTTCTTTAAATTGTGCAAGGGGATAGAGCCTGTGCCATAATCATTTCATAATCAAACATATTATAATAATAATGCGTTCACTATGATTGCCATAATCATTTCATAATCAAACATATTGCCATCATAGTGAGCGCATTATTATTTTATAATGATTTTATCCTTAGCCACTTATAAGGCCATTGAGCTAGATACAAGTGCTGCAACCATAGTAACACAAACAGAAGATAAACAATGTATTCGCTGTAGTATTATCAGTAACCATGCATGCACAGTTTTTATGAAATAACCAATTCTCTATTTGCCTTTTGACATGAATGAACTTCATCTATGTTGTACTTAATATTATGTCCAGTGTTGTATTGTCATCTTTGTGTTGGCTAATTTACGATGGAAATATTCAGATGTTACAACTGTAACGTAACACTGTCCAGTCTATGTCCGGCTGATATTAAGTAGTAAGTATCAAGAGTGCACATGTGTAGCCTGTTCTTTCAATCAAGTCAAAATAGCTTCAGTGTCTGCATTCTTCTCTCCCAAAGGCGACCGAAGCTCGATAGGTTAAAGGGACCACCGACAAATAGAGAAAGAACCAATAAGTAAATCTGAACAACAATTAAATTAACTGGCAAAAAAAAAAATTAAGCATAGCATTTTGTCCACTATATAAAATCAGGGTTTCATTCCAGCGTAATAAAGCTTACATTTCAATATGGCCTCTTTCTAAGCATTGGAAATGGTCTTGTTCATCAGCATGGACAAGCGGGAAGCCTTATTTGATGCCTGTCCAGCTTGGAAAGACTCAAGACGTTCTTGCTCACCAGTGAGTCAGCAGTTTCAGAGAGGCGACCCAGTTTCCCCTCCCCGCACTGTTTTATTAAACCTTGTTCCTGTGGAACGGTCAGTTTGTCTTGGGTTTATTATTTTAAAGATAAGAAGTCACCCACCGGGGAAGCACATTCCCTTAGAATTTAAATTTTCCGCTTTAAGCCTGTAGTTAAGGAATTAACTTGCTTAGTTGGCAGCATTCCAGAAATTGAGGAATGTTGGCAAGGAAAATTAAAAAGTACGCAATAATGTAATTGGAAATTTTTTATAATGCTTTAATTTTAGTGTAGTGTAAATGGCTCAAATATAATTGAGACTTGCCTGACTGTAATTTCTGTTATAATACTTTGGTATGAAAAAATGGACAAAAACGTTTAATCCAATTTTTTTTATAAAAAACCCTTTCTAATGAGAAAAACAGCTGGAAAGCTTAAGACTACATGTGGTGTTTAAACAGTACTCCACAAAGTTTATTTAATTTTCACAAAACGGAAGTCAGTCAGTTTGACCACCGAACTGCAGTCACTGTTCCTACGCAATCGTTAAGATTTAAGTTCTGTTGAGCAAAACATTTAAAACCTCTTTTTTTTTTTATAGAAAAACCTCTTTCTGTAGAAAAATTTGCACATTGACAGCAATGGCACAGTATGTCCTGCAATCTGGAACAAAGGGTCAGTCTTGTTCATCCTGGCACTGCCAACAGGATGGGCCTTGGGAGACATCTGAACTAGATCTGTGTGTTGTAGAGATAAAACCGTAAATACTGAACATTTTATTGCAAACCCAACGGGCCAACAGTGAAGGCAGGGATCCACCGCGGCTCGCACTGCCAGATCTGGGATGCTGGCCCATTCCTTGGGGCTCTGCCAGGAAAACGTGCCTCCCTGTCGCGCCGGTTAAAGGCAGACTCCAAAGCACGCGAACCACGAGGGTGGGGTAGTCGCACGCAATTGCAGTCCCTCCGCCTTAAGGAGTGGTCCGCCCGCTCGTTCGGGGCGTGCTTTCGGTGGGCGAGATGCAGGCATCCGGGGTGACGTCACCGCAGCGGGAAAGCCAAGCCCAGGCAAAGCGTACCACCCAGAGATGCCAGTAAGACCGCGTTGCACACCCGATGAGAGGCGGCATTGTGCGGAGTGACTTCACACTCTGGCGCGGTGGATGCCGACTGCCCTAATAATCATTTCACTACTGTGACAATGATGTTAAAGTCAAGCTGAGGAATGCCAACAACATGCCACAAACTTGTAGAGAGACAATTTTGTCAAATCGGTAGAGACTAGACATTAAGTGAGCGGCGATCTTGAAAACTAATACGTTAAATACTCGTTGTAACAGGACATTTTCTACTTCAGGCCCTCCACTGTAGCCTAGAAGTCAGAACAAAACAAGCAACATTTGAGTAATCGTTTAATATTTTTTGTCATATCGATCATTACATGTAACAATGACTCATACAAAATGTCCTCAAGATGTTAGATACCTCAGTTGCAGTCATAAAGCTGATTGTCACACCAGGTTTCATTAAAACAGAACAAGGATACCAAGAGGATAACACTGACAAACTCTGCCAATCATAGGTATTCAATAGTTAATTAGTTATATAGATTGATTAATACAAACATTACAGCCCTTTTCTGCCAGCAGAAATATTTCAGTTCAGGTGCTTGCATGCATTTACTTTCAGCACAGATATGAAATGGAGAACCGCTCGCCATATGGGCAAACAGGACACTCGTGTCTTTCCATCTAAAAAGTCACTTTATAAAAAAAAAAAAAAGTGTATTATGAGGAACCTGCACAAAGTACACACTATTTATTCAGTCAACCTTGTAAATATGAAACAGTCAACTGGGAAATATGAAAGTTAGAGCACATGACACATGCCTCAAGTGTCGAGTCCAAAAAAAAAAAATGGAAAATTTGTATACAAAACTTAGGTTGGGGTACAGAAAGATTCTTTCCATTCAGAAGAATAGCAAGATTCAAAACTCGACATTAAAACTCAACACCGTTTGCCCTCAACTCAAAACGGTCTCAGCAGAAAGGAGTTTGCGTCACATACGTCTCCAGTTCATACATTCTTGCACCCTTTACTTTTTCTTTGCATGTTAGACGTTGCCAACTTCCTACACTCCCGAATATTCCAGGTGCATGCCGCTTCAGGCGCATAAGATCCTAAGCTCCGGCTGCACGGAGACCTCGAGTTCAAAGGACCGAGTATTGCATTAAACTTATTGCCAATTTTAAATGCTCAAGTCTGGGATGGACACACTGCCTAAAAGTATGCCATTTGTGCTGCTTTCGCCTCCAATGAGAAGACAAATGGTCAATCCAGTTTGAGCAATGCAACGTGGGAAATAGTCTTGGTTTCTTCTAATGAATCACTTTTACTCATTTGTAACACATAGGTAACAAAAAGGACAAACATGTTTGCTTTAATCCTCAGTTGTTATGCACAATGTCTTCATCCATCACCCCCCCCCCCCGCCCCCCATAAGCATCCCTTAGCATCCCTTAGAGGTTAAGGGAATATGTGCAAATATGTCTCTTAAAATTATACTGAAAGAAAAACAATCAAGTTTGGCAGGAATACAATTTCTTTTTTACAAATGAGTAAATCAAAAGGTGCAGTTGAGCCTCCGGTGCATTTTTTTATATTGACGTGAAATTGGAAAATACAGGCTCATAAATCAATGCCAGCAACATCACAGCTCAGTATCTCTCCACTTTTAGTCTGTCCAATCTGCCTGTGGAAATGGCCTTGTTTTTGGGTCTTCCAGCAATGGACGTTCTCCCTCAAAGTAAGGCTTCTGATGCTCGGCAAGTGGCCCAGAATGTCATTTGGCAAGGTTGTTACTCCAGACTTAGACAGATGGAGCTCCTGTAACGAGATCAAGCCACTGAAGACCTCTGGGTCCAAGGTCTTCAGCTGGGGGTTGTTGGACAAGTCAAGAACCTGGAGGTTCTGTAGATCCTTGAAACTGCGAGGCTGGATAGTGCTGAGCCCAGGCAGGCTACTGAGGGACAAGTGGACCAGATCTTTCAGCTCAACAAAGGTCCCCACCTCAATGATGGAGACCGGATTTCCATCCAGGTTCAGGTACCTTAAAGGAAGTCCTCTGAAATTGGGAATAGTCCTCAGTTGGTTCCCTGATAACATTAGGCTCTTTATGTTAGGACTTGCTTGTGGTTTCTTGGAGACGACGGTTAATAAGTTGTTGGACATGTCCACACTGATGGGTCTCCCGTGGCCTTTGGTCGAGAAGATGTCCAGCCTCAACTCCTGGATCCTGTTATTACTGAGGTCCACCTCGGTCAACGGGAGGCCCCAGAAGCAGCCATCCATCAGTTCCTCAAGAGAGTTGTGGCTTAGGTCCAAGGTCTCCAAATAGCGCAGTTTGGAGAGGGCGTTGGCATCGACTTTGGAAATATGGTTGCTGCTCAGGTCAAGGCTGACAAGTGTGGTATACCCGGGACCGGTGAGCATGGAGTCTGTGATGCTGCGTATGGAGTTTGAGGACAGGTCCAAAAGGGAGGTATCTAAGGGGATGGGTATCGGGGCCACGTCAGGTCCGACTCCATTGCAATACACCTTGGTCAAGCTGAAACTGTCAAAAAGCCCATAGTTCTCCACCTCGCAGCGGCAGCTGGAGTGACAGTTCTTTACCGCTCCAACGCGAGGACTGAGCAGCAGGGTCACCAAAAAGCCCAGGAAAGCCACCATTCTGCTCTGAAAGAAAAACGGAACACAGTTCCTGCATTAGAAGTTGATGGGAACTCGACACCTTTGTTCAAATATAGCCAGCATCACCTGTTACCAGTAAAGCTGAACTGACCTTTAAAATATGTAATGCGAGCTGTGACGTCTAATTTGCAATTTAGAGCAAATTATCTTCAAAAGGGAGGTGGAGACCAAATAAAAACTTGGGCAACCCACTAATCACACACAACTATTTAATAGAGTTATTTTCATGCGTAGAAGAAAACCCTTAAATACAGTTCTGTAAAGTGTGGTTAGCGGGTTGCCAAATTTTCGATTTGGTCTCAGCCTTGGTTGGGAGCCTGTGATAGTTCGACTGTATAACGGCGTATTCATTGAGGTAAGCGTTAGGAGACCTTGAGATGCTGCATTATGCAACCAGAAATTACAGTGGGCAAAAGCTTGTCTCACACACACACGTGATCATAACATAATCCACATGTTCAACGTCCATGTTTCAAAACGCTCCCGTCGGATAGCCAGGTGTAGCTACTTATGCAAACGAAGTACACTTATATTTGTTAGACAACAGCAAGTTCAGACTTTCACACGGTGAAAACACGCTTGGTCCTTTAGCCACAAGATGGTGTATCCACCCTTCAATGCGTTTGAGAGGATGATGCAACTTTCTCTAGAGAAGACTTGTGAAACCTGAGTCTGACACTCTCTAAAAGGGACCCCACGGTCAGAAACTGCTCTCTGATTTAATCAGACAACAGTGTTGCTGATGCCAATGAGCTTACGTGTGAGATGGGTTTTAATGCATCGTATAGAAACGCAACCGTTTTTAAATCAATGTGAACCTAGGAAAATAAAACATTTAACAAAGGTCCATTAACGCATACCTCTTGCATCTCCTATAGCAATACCTAGATGCAGTTTCAGTAGGGTTCTTCAGTTAATGGTTACCAAATCAATATTTCAGACGCTTTCTGAGAATCATTTTCTTTACCAATTGAAAGTGCATCGTTTTTCTAGGGTGACTCAACAGAAAAAAATTTTGCTCCGATTGCGTCTGAAAGGACCAACATTGTTCAAGTACTGCTTGTTCTTTCACTTCCAACCATCATTTAACACCACACCAACACAACTTCATTTTCAGTTGTAGTTTAGTATTTAGGCAGATGGACCTAAACAGAAGAGTCTGGTAAGCAAGTTATATTGAAACAAATACTTATATTTAGATAAGGGATTCACCAGGCACTACACTTAAAGGGTGTTAGATAAAGGTCCCATTTCAAAATGCACTCTGATTAGAACAGTACTGCATCGCTTAAGTTAATTGCCATGAGATATTTATACATCTACAAGCGAACATACCACCAATTGCTAATTATGCAGAGTTTATATGACCATAGCTCCGCATTGATTAAATGTTTCATTTCGACAGTCCATTAATGTCAGTGTGATTCTCCTCCAGATTAGACCAATCTCCCTGACCATGGACTTTGTCTCATTTCCACAGTGCAGAATCAGGTTTTTGTTTTTTTCTTTTTGTTTAAACACATGAATCCTCAAAGCATAGGGCCCCTTGATATTCAACTATTCACTGTCATGCTAGAGTCACTGTTTGGGGACCTGACAAATGAGCAACTTCAACTTCAACAAAGTACAAGAGAAAACTGTAAAAACCAGGAAAGTCGTACACCAATGATCTTAACCAATATGCTAGGCCTTATTCGGTTAAGTTTCTGCTCGATTACCAACTCGGCGGTGCTTTGATAAAAGTTTCAAACGGTGATATCAAGTTTCTAATTTTCTCCCCCATTTGAAACTCGAAATCAAAGAGCAAAAGAGATGGATTGATAGATAGCACCACCACCCCCCCCCCCCCCACCACCCCTTCACCTGCTCTCAGACCATTAGGTGAACAGTATCACCTTATGATCACACACAGAACAATTCATCTTATATGAACAGACTTGAAAAAAAGAACCATTCCCTGCATGTTTATGGACCGCTGGCATTATCGAACTCCCCTCTTACCACATCAGCATAGGCTCCTCCACAGTGACATCGGCGCTTACCCCTAAAGCTCCATCTGTATCTTACATCTACCCCCTGCCGTGACCCAATGGTGATCAAAATGTTCACGTTTTAACTGAGTTAAGTGCTTGTCCCTTCTTCATGGTTGCCAAGAAGCTTTTTATGTCCGTAAACATCACGGCAAACTTTCTTTAAAGCACCCAAAGAATGATTAACATTTAAATCCTAACAATGCAACCGTTACCGCAAAGAACTATCCCACACATCTTGCATCAAGAGGTCAAGCAGAACCATTTTTATCAAATTTAGGGGAAAACGGACAGTTCAATCTGCCGCTACAAATATTTTTGTAAAGCGTTTGCTGTAGCACCAATTAATATGCACACATACATGTCCATTGCAACATCAGCAGAAAGCAACACGTACGCCTGGGAAACTGAGGAAAAGGGACAAAATGTCTCAAATCAGCTGCCTACCTTTGTTTAATCTGAAGTTTCCACACTGAGCACTGCTTAAAATGAATGCAGTCCGAAGCCTTATGTAGAAAACCTGTTCTGCCCTTTGTGCTTTTTGTAGACAAATGACCCCGCGTCTAACCCCTTACCTTAGTTGGCAGCAACACAGTAACAGATTAAATAAAAGGCAAGATGTAAATGGACGGATGTGGAAAAAGGGGTAGGGAACCAGTTAACAAGATTGCGCACAAGCATGACTATGCACAAAACCGATCATTAACTGGCACAGCAGGTAAAGGTCGCCTGCTTCCTGGCACTTTTAAATCACATTAGATAGAACCGTCTTAAATAGCCAAGTACATAAGCCATTTGCTTACGCAACAACTTGTGTTACATAATCTAAAAAGCAGCATAAAGGCCAGCCGGGTTCTTTGAGTTTCAAATTGAATGCCAAAGACTACTTCAATGCTTCGTTAGGTTCAGTGAACACATTAATCTTGGCGTGTGTGTGTGCGTGTGCGTGTGCGGATCCCCCCCCCCCCATGGTGGTGGAGCCTGTAACAGTCATCTGATTTTCACAGCCACAAATCACATTTACAGGCGGAGGGGGTCAATCTCCAAATTCACCCCTCAATATTCTGTGCGGCAGTATCATGCATTTCCATAAAATACAGAATTCCAGCCTCGCAAATCAGTTGAGTAACATCATCTCCAACTGCATGAAGAGAACTGTTAGAACTCAGTTCTGTTCCCACATGTGTGTCACACATTCTGTTCATGCTCATATGTTGGCTGCCATTTTGGTTGACTAAAGTTTTGTTCAATAAAGACTGCATGTAACTGTCAATGTCACTCTCACTGTGTTAAAGAAAAGCTAAATCCTTCCCAAAACAAACAATTCTGCATGACCACCAAAAACGTGGACCTGATAAATATTTCAGCGTCAGCAATTTTGCTTAATTAATTATTTAATTCAGGTCATTAATAGTAGTACCTTTTAAAGTAGATCAGGTACCTTTTGAAGTTAGAAAAGAAAAAGAAAAAAAAAAAAAAACATTGTTGCTATGGTTTTTTATCATTTACGTGGTTCTGGAACTGTCCGATACTCCAGACGTTAAATCAGGTTTAGAATACGTCAGAACAGGTTAAAAGTACGAAACTAATTTACAAAAGTCTGGTACTCTAAAACCAGCAGTGAACTACAAACACCCACCACTCCAAAGAGTGCCTAAACGGCTAGCCAGGCACAGCTGCTCTCATGCCTTCCTGTTAGACAATCAGTCATCAACTAAAACAGACGACATTGCTGTAATTACCAACTATAAAAAATAAGTTACAGAAATAAAGAAATGTTAATAAAATGCACACAATTACATAAATAGTGCTAAGGGCTTCTCCATCACACACAGCATCACCTTCAATAGGCAAGGAGGCTACATTCCATTCCCCTCCATCTGATTGGTGTTCTCCTGGGATAAAGCCTACTCCCCCATCTGATTGGTGTTCTCCTGGGATAAAGCCTACCCCCCCATCTGATTGGTGTTCTCCTGGGATAAAGCCTACCCCCCCATCTGATTGGTGTTCTCCTGGGTTAAATCCTAGAACTGCTCATGTTTGGAGGCGATTTATTTTGTTCTTGCTCTCCATTTCTAATGTGCCTAAAAAGCCAACAAGTCAAACAAACTTGTGCAACTACCAATGTATTTAAAGTGAAAAGCATTTCATCAATTTAAAATTGCCTTAATTGGACAAAAAGTTTACATGGCTTTAAAGGGATTCTCCAACACAGTATCTCCCCTTACGTAACCAATAAGAAATTAAGAGAGCCCCAACATCACAGAGTCCAATAAACTAAACTAGCAGACAGTCGACAGGATAATCCAATAAAACTAAATCAATGCTGCGATTAGGTAGGCTGGGGTTTAACACAAGCCAATAAAACTGTTGGTTAAACAAATCTGGGTAATTCATTTGAAAAATGACATTATATTTAATTAGACTGTCATTTAAAACACTGCTGGGTCTTCAAGTTGTTTTGAAGGCCTTCCAAAAAAAATAAAATAAATAAATATGGTTTTAAATAGTAAACATAGTAGCCAGAAACATTCTGAGTTGCTGCATGTAAAAATTAATGAATATTTCCCAGCATGCACCGCCGTGATTATATCGCAGAAAAATGTTTAATCAACAGGAAATCAATTTCCCCGGTTCAACACATCTTTTACTATAATCTCAGGCTCAATTAAAGAAAAGGTTCCCAACACTAATTTTTACCAGTTGTTACTGGCCTATTGGACCCATAGAATTTAGGATTTATCAATGGACTATAATTAAAATATCTAAACACCACCTATTGGCTTCATTTAAAAAACATTACAAGTAAATTAAGTTTACTAACTTAAGTTAAGATTCTGATTTATGCGCAACGAACTATAACACCCACCCAGCCATCTAAAGCATGATACAATACACGCAGTGTGGAAAGATAAAACCCTGCTCAGGACTTCTAAGAGGCGGGCAATATTGCTCCTGATGCCGTTGTAGATCATATTTCTTGCAGCCGTGGCAAGCCTAACCTTCCAGTTTAGAGTTGCGCACACATGCAGGATATCCAGTTTAACTCCATTTACCCCACCCCTTTTCTTGACGATGACACGCCGAACTCGTACTTTACAGTACGCGTCAGTTCTTAAGTTTTTCGCCGTTTTGACTCCGGAAGAAAAAGTACTAAATGTAGCCATTGACCACACATTAAACAGACGATTAAGACAAACACATGGACATTTACGTTATTCGAGAGTTATTTGTAATTTTCAGTAACTTAGACCCGATTGAAGTCGACAGAACTGAGTACAAAACTTAGTTTACATTTTTTTTTTAAGTAACAGATTTTCTGGTTCCTTCTGGCGTATGATTACAGGGTTTTACCTTGCTCGGTGAATAGGAATGCGTTAAAAGTTAGCTGGTTCGCAGTGGGTTCCGTTTTACTTCGCCAGGAAAGAGGGTCCTGGACTGGGGAAGACACGCGCTCCCATTTTTCGTAGTTTTCACATTTGCTAAGTGTCCCATATGATTCGTGATTTTCTTTATAGAAACTCCGCCTTTACTCGGCGTAAAATAAAACAATGGTACGCACAAAGCAGCACGCCCCTGATCCGTTTTGTACACATTTCGCGTACGCAGTCTGCCCGACCCGATAGCTTTCCGCACCCCGCTGTCTTGCTTGATATTCCCAAAACGCGCGCGCGCACACACACAAGACACTAGCAACACGCACTCTAGTGGCGAGACTTCGCTTTGGGGACCGACATTAAATAGCTGAATTGCTAATTAAACGAAATCACATGTAAACAACTATCGAACTTCCACCAACACACAAATAAGAACGTAATTAGGTCTGCTGCCACCAAACACTACACTTGAATGATTTAATTTAATCTGATTTTCGTTTTGAGAGGGATTTACAATATAGGTAAATGGTACCCATTTATATAGCAAGTAAAATGCTTTATGGTTCAATGTAAAATTAATATGGAAAACAATAACAATTTGAACAACAAATTTTAATTTATTCTGAATGTCACTTCAAAGAATCATGAATTCAAATGTAAATCAGTTGAAGATTGCTGGGGGATTTTATTTAAAATGTATTATATTTATAACTTGTTTTACAAATAGCCTTTACAGTGCCCATGACACATTCGGACATTCAGTCAAAATCCTAGATCTGCATGGCTTTAATCTTCTGTGCTATTTCACTGTGTTCAGTGAGGGTGGCTGGAAAGAGTTAAATGTTTTTAGGTTTTCTTTTTTTTGGAAGAATCTTGTGATTTCGAAATCTTGTTAAGTCATTAAGCAACGATCAGAGAATAAGCCCCATGGGTCACTTATTATGTTATTTGGTGTGAAAGCTCTGGCAACCAAAATGTTGTGAATGACAAGGAACCTGGCTACCACATGAACTAATCGGGTAGTCCGTATGTGGACTTGTAATATTACGCCCTGAGACAGAACTAGAAGTTCACGACTCTCGTGTCATGGGCAATATATCGCAGCTCACCTTTTTTTTCTCATAATAATTTTTTTATTTTATGTCTCTACAGTGGCCAAATCAGGTAGTCCAATCTACAACATACAGTGTGGACTCGGAAACAAGGACACCAGGGTACAAACAGCGTCTATGCTCACATCTCTGACTGTTATTTTAGTAATCCTCTCATCATGCATGCATACAAGCATGTTGCAGACCGGCATTATGAGCCAGCGTGGCTGCAAGAGCAGATCTCAGTGGTTTTGAACGTGGAGCAAATAATTGTGGACATTTGGTAGGAGTTATAGGGACAGCGCCTGCAGAAGTTGCCAGTCTCACAAGGAACCGTCTCAAAGGAGACATTAGCTTTGGAAAAAGAAGGAAAAAACTTAATGAACAAAGAGTATCATCAGCAGAGGAAAGTTCACTCTCTAAAACCTTGAGGCACTGGAACTAGTCCAAGTGTGAGCCGAAGCAAAATATCACCATTGGACAAACTGTGTTCAGAGTTGACTGTAGTGTTGACTGTAAGAGTCCGGTGTCATTGTAAACAGATCAATGGGAACTTCCTAGTACTGGGTACTATCAGCAGATTTCTGGGCTTGTTTCCATGGCCAGCAGAGCAAGAAGCAGACACAATAGATTTCCGAGCAGCTGAGAAGAAGGTTTGAAAAATCATTGTTTCCAATGCGGACAATGAATGCACATACACATTGTTTGGTGGCATCCACTAAAAAACTAGACACCATAACATAATAAAAACTAGACACCATAACATAATAAAAACTAAACAATATAACATAATAAAAACTAGACACCATAACATAATAATAACTACACAACATAACATAATAACTAGACAACATAATATAATAAAAACTAAACAATATAATATAATAAAAACTAAACAATATAACATAATAAAAACTAGACACCATAACATAATAACTAGACACCATAACATAATAATAACTAGACAACATAACATAATAAAAACTAAACAATATAACATAATAAAAACTAGACACCATAACATAATAACTAGACACCATAACATAATAACTAGACAACATGACATAATAAAAACTAAACAACATAATAATATCTAGACACCATAACATAACAAAATCAAGATACCATAATAATAATATCTAGACACCATGGCATAATAAAATCAAGATACCATAATAATAACTGGACACTATAACATGTACAGTCCACAAACTAAAGGGTTCTGGCAGCTCTGTAATGAATAAGGATGCATAGCATTGCCTGAACTTATGCCACTAAAAGCACGAAACTGAAAGAGTTAATGCCGCACGGCATTGGATCTCCTACATCCCAGCATGCAGAATTTCCCTCTTCCAGGGCCATGATAGTCAGGTCCACAAGTCATACACAGGCAACTGATGCTAAGAGGAAAATGAAGCCAAATTTACCCAATCCCCAACAAGTCAATAGAGATCAATCCCAGAGACTAACACCAGTACCCAATATTAAGACATTTTAGAATTGAAGTAAAGAATGTGGCAATATAGCGTCTCCGCCTGCACCGTAAAACGGTTTTTAAAAATGCGATTCGAGTGTTTAACTCGAATGTGTTTTAAGTATTGGCTACATTCGTGTTAACAGCCATTTGCAATAATGTTTAAATAAAAAACATCACATTTGATTTACGCAAGAAAACAATGTTGCATAACAAGAACCGATATGTGTTTAATAACGTTTCTTTTTAATTTTATACTACGTTTATGATCTGTAATAATGCGGTGTTGGAGGTTCTAAGCGGGGTGCAGCAGTTGCATCGCACGAAACGGCCCTTAATTTACCTATAACAAAGTACAATCCTCCAAAACTTTTAACTAACAAAACCGTGAGCGCCAGCGGATAGCTGTGTCGTGCAAATGTCAGATATATATTTATATACCCGTGTATGTTCAAATTAGTGTTTTAACCAACTTCTATCTAAACAAACCAATTCTACCTCCTTAGACCGCTTCAAATGCTAAAGGCGAGTCTAAATCGTAAGTATTTGTTCATGGTTAAATGTTTCACATAATCGACTTTAATTAATTTAATTAAACCAACATCCCATTTGTTCAATTGTCATTACGAATTAATTAAACTGATACGATTATCATTACCAAAAGAGTCCATTTAGGCGGCCACTGAAATTAAGGCAGATGAGTTGGCCAAATCCCCTGCATGAATTTGAAAGTGAAAAGAAAAAACAAATTTCAAGTGTGGCTGAACAGATTGAGCGTCGTTATAAACAGATCAATGGAAGCGCGCATGAAAAATGTTGAAGGTAACGGCTAAAACAAGCCTACTCATTGTATATTTTTGAGTTGCACTTTTCATCCGGGCAGTAAGTGCAAAAGTTCACCCGAGCCTCAATATATTATATTATACGTTATAATAAAAAAAACTCCAAAACCATGAAACACCAAGTTCGGCTCATCTGATATTGTTGAGACGTCGATAGCACCACCAAACGATCATTTATATCCATAACATGACATTATCTAATGTACACATTTGTATAGACACGATTAAATGTGTCGTATTTATATTGTATAAATAACAGCAAAGACAACTTACAAATAGTATAGAATTAAAAACAAAAACCTAAAGGATTCATGAATATAAAATATTTCCAGCAGATGGCGGCGTGAAGTTGTCATAGTGGAGAACGATTTCTGATTATTTTCTGTACTTTCCTATCAAGAATGCTGTTCTTCTGAACATGAACACATTTTCATTGTATTGTGTTCTGGAATGAATTGTAAAGGAACAAGTATGTTTTCTATCGTATATATGTTATTTCTTATGAAAAAAAAAACACAAATCGCCCATCTAAATTGGCACTTTCAAGCATCACAAAATCTTCCCGTCTTATTTTTTAAAACAAATGTTTAGAATGATGTGCATTTTCCATGACCACCTAAACGTGATTCTATACCGCTCACTTACATATAAGCAATCAATTGAGGTACAACAAACAAACATTTGTCTTTGACCAGAGATTGTCAGTAAAGAACAAAACGTTGTCTTCAGGGTCCACTGATGCACTTGCCTTGTCCAGGATTAATGACGCCTTCGGATGCTTTGTGCAGATTTCTGCTGAGTCTACGTTTCGTCGACGCTATTTCTGGCGCCAGGACAGAGGTGTCAAGGTGTAACGGTTAAGAGGCTCACCAGCTTAAGGGATACGGGTCAGCAGGAATGTAGTCACTTACCCTCTTTCTCCGCGCAAAAGCCCTCTTTCAAACGAGATGGCGGTTCTGATGGGAATCTCAGGCCCTGGTTTTATTAGGGTCCTTCTTACAACATGCGAATGGCATGGACGACCTTGGGTCTGTGGTTAAAAAAAAGTTCAGCATTGTTTCAAATTACGACTATCTGACATAAATACAGTAAATAAATTGTAAACACCATAAGGATACCTTTAGTAATGAATAAATGACCAGAATAGAGCAAAAATATTAGTAAACTCTAATCTTGCAGGTATATTATACCTCACTGGTGTATATATAAATATATATGATATCTCACTGGTGTATATATAAATATATAAGATATTTTTCACTGGTGTATATAATTTGAAAGAAATAATGACATTTCTCTCCTTTTTTTTTAATACAATTTTTAAAAGTTA